>KE159147.1:136505-165821 GCA_000411055.1 Leavenworthia alabamica | reverse complement strand
ATATTATTGGTTAGTTTGCATTTTTTTCTAAATAGGTTACTATAATACATGGAGATATATTATCATCGAGTCCTATATTATATATATATATATATATATTAAAAAAAGACTACGTCATGATAAAATACTTATTTAATTTCATAATATAATGTTAGCTAAACTAAAAATAAAATACTTTAATTATTTGGTATTAGTCTAAAATATTAAACATATATGAGGGAAGCTTTCCAGTTTGATGGTTTTATTTTATTTTCTTTTAAGTTCGTGATGGAAACATATCTGAGGGAAACTTAAAATGTTTTTTTAAGTTCGTGTGTCACTACCGGTTATATTCCGCTCCTGATGGCAAGTCCGGTCCGTAGCAAATTAATATGTTTGGTATAGTAAGCAATTGCTTGACATGCAAAAGCCATTGTGTCCATAAATTGAGCCTATTTCTTAAGTTTAAATGAGCCTCGTTTAGTTAATTTGGATTGTAATCTTTTCATTCGTGTATTATCTTAGTCCATTGAACTTATTTAATAAAAAATTTGGCTATAAGAAAATCACCTATTTCCAACAACCATATTCGTTGGACTACACATGTAGGAAAAAAATATTTTTGACGGATTTTGATCGTATATAGCTATCAAAAATTCATCCTCAATTTCAACGGAATTCTAACTGAAACACTTGTCGTTAAAAATTAAAAACCAAATGTATACTTGTCGTTAACATGTATAATTATAATTAGTTTTAATTAATAATATTTAATATTATTATAATTAATATATGGTAAATGTAAATAATATATAAATTAAGCAAACATAGTTTTATGAATTTTAGTTATACTACAATATATTTACACGAAACAATTAACTAAAACTGTATCCAGTTTTTTGACATGAAAATATATGTCAGTGTTTTTTGCAAGAAAACATGTTTTTTTTTTGTGATAGAAAAAAAAAATAGTTTTCTAAATTTTGGCAAAAAAATGTATTTCAATGGTTTTTTGCGCAAAAACTTGTTTGTTAACGGAAAACGTAATTTTTATGTTTTTGCGCAAAAATATTATTTACATTTTCTGTAAAAAAGATATTCTATATTTTTCACGTAAATATGATTCTATGATTTTTTTAGAAAAACATGTTTTCACAATTTTGCTGAAAAACTTATTTATATATTTTTTACGGAAAAACATAATTTTTAATTTTTGCAGAAAAATGTATCTCTAAAATCATATTTCCGTATTTGGGTGGGAAAATGTGTTTCCACTAATATGGGAGAAAAATAAATTTCTGCGTTTCAAGTTTTTGTTCACGAAAAAAATATGTTTCTAATCTTTTAGAGAGAAAATATATTATCGCGTATTCATCAAACATTTTTCCATAATTTTTGCGGCATACATTTTCCTTTTTAGTAGAAAAATGTATTTTTCTGTATTTTTATTGAAAAAACATGTTTCTGTGTTTCGGAGAAAAGATTGTTCTGTGTTTTCTTTTTGTTATTGTTTGAATTATGAAGATTTAAAATTTTTTTAATTTTGAGATGTAAATGCACCATCAAAATTTATTTTTTAAGCATTTCAATTTTTTTATTTCAACATTTCAATATCATATTTTATCATCTAAAAAAAAATTTAAATAGAAAAAACTAATAAAACTTTAACATTTGCATCTAGACTGCATTTAATCTTGCTATGTTTGCTGGCATATGCTTATCGCTATTAGGGTTTCAAAATATTTGTTTTCAGTCTGCGAGTTTGCTTATTATATATCCTCAATAGAAAATATATTGACAATGAATTGCGGTGATCTGCATTTGTTGACAATGTTTTTCATTATAGATTTATGATAAACTAGGATTATAAGAAAAGCATATTAGAAAACTTGGGTGACAAACTCATTCACTTGCTCACGTTCCCCATCATCCAAAGCATTAACGAAAAGTGTCGGAATTTTCATTGGGGAAGGTTCATACTCGTTAATGAAGCGAGCTTAACATGCATAACATAAAAAAGATCGGTGTAGGCGAAGAAGAAGACCATGAGTCTTGCTATGAATGATTAGAGTTACAACTGAACATTTTTTGCCAAATGAAGGGATTATAAGATGGCTTATGTTCTTATATAACGAAAATTACATCGGTTTCAAAGTGAAATAAATACTCTGGTTATATATCAATGTGGTCAATGGTGAGCTTTTGGAAATTGGGTTTTCGACAGATTGTTTCGACATTTATACGGCCGTTCCCAACTTTAGTCGGGAGTTTGGTCGGAAAATGCATAGTTTTCACTTTTCTTGTAGTGTTTGCTTGAACATTCTTGATACCAGTTCAATAAATAGTACTCTTAAGATATATAAGTTCAACAAATAGTATTTTTAAGATATATATTTAGGAAACATCGGAAAAATGGGTAGAAAAACCCTCATGTTTTTCAAAAACATATAAAAAACTCTCAACTTTTTTTTGGGTAATTAAACCCTCGTCTTTAAGTAAATGGTAAACTAACCCTATGCACAATAAACAAAGTAAAATATTTTATTTAAAAAATTCTGATTTATTTATTTTCTAAATTAGAGTTCAATTTTTTTCTCTAAAATTATGTTTTATTAACAAAAAATATTTTCAAAGATTAACACATTTATTTTCTTTAGTTCAAATTAGCTAGAATTTTGATTTTTTAATTTAATTTTAAAAAGATTGATTAAAATTATTATCAAAATTCAGATCTGGATTTCATTCCGTTTCTACTGAAATATAGCTAAATAGTGATTAACTATTACTAATATATTCAAATTTTTTATTTTTAAATTAAAACATTTCAGTGTTAAAATTGATGTATTTTCAAATAATATAAAATTTTGTTTGGATTGATGTTAATAAATTTGTGTGTTTGAACCAAATAACAATTTANAATTTTAAAATAAAAATTTGATTATTAAATGTCTATAACAATTATTTTGGTTTTGTATATAGTTAATTGATATTAGGGTTATTTTTAATATTTATAAGAATGTGAGGGTTTAAAAACCCATAAAAAAAATTAAGGGTTTTTTAAATGTTTTTATAAAACGTGAGGGTTTTTTTACTCATTTTCCCGGAAACATCCGAGTCTAAACTCCAAGCCTTTTGCATGATTATATTTGGACAAAAAATATCCTCCTTTGGTTTTTGGTTAGTCCTAGGCATTTGGGTTGGCGGATCGGATTCAAAAAAAATTATTTTGGTTAGGAAAAAAATTTCATTTGGGTTCAGATTTTTTAGATTTGTGATCCTACGTAGGATTCTACACTTTAATAGAATAATTTTAATATTTTGGATCGATTTTGATATCTATTCGGATCGAATTTTTATATCTAAAACCTAAATTTTGCATCCGAATAATCGAAATTGTGTCAGAGATACGAGATTGTTATTTATCAACCTAAAATTATACTCAAAAATCCAAAACTTATCTGATTGACCTAAAATTATTATATAATTAACATAAATTTATATCAAAAATTTTAAAAGTTGACCGAAATTAAATCTGAAATTGTTATATGATTAACTTAAAAATATATCATCAAAGTAGAAATGCATAAAATCTATAATCTCTAATAAAATTAAGTTTAATTTCGGATTTTTAACGTTCGGTCGAATCTAATTCGAGTTTTATCCAAAACTTATAGGTAGCTAGATACACTTAAATTTTAATAGAATAAAATCACATACATAGATTCAGATTTGGACGAAGTTTTTGATCAGATTTTAATTTCTTTTGTTTCAATAAAAAAAAAAATTTTGGTGGACCTAGATTGAGTGATTGGTTCGTCCTTTGTTGAATATCTAAAGAATTTTTACAAGGTTTGAGATTAGATCTAAACTCAAAATTGTAAAATCTAAATTCACATGTTTTGCGTTTTCGTGTCACTAAAACCTAGACAAGTGGGTCAAAGGTGGAAAAAAGTTGTCGACATAATTTTAATCTACTGATGCAACTGGTGAAATCATGTGATCAGCATCAACCCATCAATACATAACACCGACCGTCAGAGCCATCAATACATGACACTAAAAAAATTCCGACAATTCATATATAATTTAGTTTATTCTGGATAAAATAAAAAACTAAAATTTAAATTTAAAACTGAACCGAAATAAAAGAATATTAAATCCATAAACTATCAGTTTTAATACTTAATCGGTTTGATTTTGGTTTAGATTTTGAATCGGTTTTTGAATTTTAGATTCGTTATGCTAGTCCTGATTTTATTTAATAAATAAATATAGTATAAACTTTTAAGAACATATATTATTAAAAAAAAACTAAATTAAAACATATTTTTTTAGTTCTGTTTCACTAAATTCTTCGATCCTTATATAACTATTATGATACATTATAATTTAAAATATAAAAATTTAAAAAATTAAAATTATTCTGAAGCCTTAATCGAATATTTTTTGGTTACATGTCTTTTTGGTTACATTAGGCACGCCTCTGCCGACCGTCATCAAATAAAAGCTTTGTTTTAAAAATCGGCCGCCTGGGCGCTAGACGAGATCTTGCCGTCCCGATTTTCTCTAATCGATCCGATTAATTGTTATACTGATTTATTACCGATTAATCTCCGTCTAGCCGATTAATTTATGCATANTTAAGTCATAATATATTAAAATTATATATTTAGTTAGAATATATAAAATTAAAAACTTAAAAATAATTTTAAAAACTCAAAAAATTAATCCCGATTAATTTCCGTTTAATCCTCAATTTTTTTACTAGTCGATATTCCCACCCCGAACGCTCGACTAGCAAGTAGCGAATTTAAAAACACGGCATAAAAGTAAAAGTATTTTTTTGGTGTTTTAGGGGGTATTATTGGATTAGGATTTAAAATGATTGTATTGTATTTTAGTTTAAGAAGTATTTCAAAATACTACCTAAAATGATGGTATTTTGATTAGTCATGTTTTAGAAAAAGAATACATTGAAATCCAAATGTAAATAACTTAAATCAATATTGAATAACACTTGATTTTAATGTATTTTGAAATCAGTAATCAAATGTTTAATCCAATAACAATGTATTTTATTGTACTTTTTTAAATACATAATTGAATAACATATAATTTGATTGTATTTTAAAAATACAATAAAATCTATTAAAATACAAAATTGAATAACCCACCTTACTGTATTTCATCATATCACACGTGTCGATATAATGATCGTGGTATTTGTTGGTATAAGTAAACTAATGGAGAAAAAAAGTGAGGAATATGTGGAAATTTTAAAATATTTTAATTAGTTAGCCATCGCTCGTCGTTGTCTTTGTCAACTGTCATTGCACTTCACATTTTCAACGTGTTTATTTTCCCCTTTTAACAACAGCAACAAAACTCCTATTCTATTATACCCACGTGGCTCAACGTTTTATAATTTCCATATATAATTAGTAGATTTTTAAGTGTTAAAATATTATACAGCTGTTCGAATAAAACTGAAAATATACATAAGGATTTAATTAGACCATGTTTGATAATTTCACATATGTAGGCAAATAAATACTTTATACAATATTTTTATTATATATATATATATATATATTTAAAAGTTTATTAGGTTTCTTCTTTTTCTTTTAAAATATATATATTATGGACTGAAACTCAAACACATATTCGAAAAGGAGATGCATGTGTTTAAGCTCTCCTTTCTTGGACCATAACCGGCAATCCACCGTTAACCGTTGCCGTAAGACCAGGTGCAAACCGGAGTTCCTTGATCGGTTCAGGACTTGCAACTTGTGTTTCAAACCTCCTAATAATAGCCACGGCTATGGATTTCATCTCCATGATAGCCATTTCTTTCCCTACGCAAACCCTAGCTCCGGCTTGGAAAACCGGGTACTTAATTGGATTCTCGGGTTGGAATTTACCTTGGTTATCCAACCACCTCTCCGGTTTAAACTCTTCATAATCAGAGCCCCAGATCCGGCTCATTCGACCCATAGCGTAAGGATGATACGTGACTCTAGTCCCTCTTTTTAGAAATGTACCGTCAGACAAAACGTCATCGTTTAAAGCGAATTTGGAATCGAATTGAACCGGAGGATACAATCTCATGCTTTCGTATAACGTCGCATGCAAATAATCCATATTTCTCATTTCATCGCTAGAAGCAGTGACTGAGTTAAACCCGGTACCCATGACCCGGTTCAGTTCTTCCCAAATCTGGTTCTCCACCTTAGGATGACGTGTCAATAACCAAAAAAATCCGGTTAAACCAGCAGCCACCGTGTCCCTACCAGCCAATATGAAGCTAACAACGATGTCTCTGAGATACTCATCATCATCCTCCGCTACAACCGCCATGAATCTTGAAATCAAATCGTTATTGTCTGCTAAACCGGTTTGTCTCCGTTGGTTGATTAAATCACCAGCTAACCGGTTTATCACATCAACCGATTCTTTAAGCTTTTTCTCAGAACCGATTCTCAAAAGCCTTTTGATTTTCCACAAAAGAGGAAACGGAGCTAAACCACGTTTCGCCGATAACGTCGACGCCGAATCAAAAGCGACAGCAAATTCCGACGTCGGAAAAGGAAGCCGGAGACAATCAGGATCGAATCCAAAAGATAATTTACTAATCGTATCGAAAGAGAATCTTCTAAACACATCTTGAAGATCCAAAACCGAACCCGGTTTAGTTGAGAAAGAATACAAAACCGGAATAAGACGAGACTCGATCTCGTTTCTAACAATCTCATGAGCAAAACCTCTTAAAGAAACACTTCCAAGTTCCAAACTCGCGAGTTTTCTCTGAAAACGCCACGTGTCACCATCAGAATTAAAAATACCACGGCCTAAAAGATCACCGAGAATAACAGAGAATTGTTTGCCTTTAGGATAATTATAGAAATGAGTTTTAAGTATATGTTCAACGTTGTCGGGATTCGCTGTTATAACGTTGTTAAGGACATGGACTTTGATTGTCGACGTTGGAGATCGTCGGAGGAGATGAGCGTACCAGTCGCTAAGATTGATAAAGTCGTTTCTCCAACTTGAAGTGAGATAAGCATGGCAGATCTCACAGTTGCAGTAACGTAGTTTTTGAAGGAAGATTATGTGAAAGAGTGAGAATATGAAGAAGAAGGAGATGAGGATGATGATGATGATGATTTGTAACATTTTTGAAGAAGGAAAGAGAGAAAGATCGGAGAAGGAAGGTGAGAGGAAAGAGGTAAGTGTGTTATAAGAAATGTTTGAGTTGATTAAATAAAGATTCCTTCGTAACACGTTTATTGTGGACGTATACATGTGTTCTTATTTGGTTTATGATTATTTTCTTTATTTTTTCCAGGACCAGAAAGTGAATAGTACAAACAAGAAAATTAATTAAAATAATATATACTACAATTTTGGAATTTGAGTACTATTACTAGCTTTATCATTATCAATAAGGCTGTATTATTACAACATGTTTAAGATTCTTCGTAATTATCAACCACATTTTTAAAAATAAATTCACTTATGTCGACGTGAAATTCTTTATTTATATTCTTATATATGAAACAAGGCAATGGCAAAATGGCAATCATGATTGTAAATTGTTGGGGCTGCGGAGAGACAATAAATTATATAAAATAAGTATATAATATTGATGTTGTTTAGTCTTCCCTATAAACGTTTAGTAATTATTAGTGTGAAAATTATATCAACAACATATAAAGATAGTATAGTTAAAATTTAAAATTTTCTGATTACATGACCACAAACCAAATTTGTATTATTAATTTTACTAGATTACTTACCAAAAGAAAATACATAGGCAAGATAAATAAAATTATGAGTCTCTCTACACAACAAATGTTATTATCATTGTTTGATTAATTCAGTAAATTCCCTACTGAATTAACATGATGTAATGTGCCTAATAGCTACAACAGTGAATACATTTTAATTTATAAATTATTCTAATTTATAAATTACCAAGCACTAAATTATCCAATAAGCAATGACAAATTTATACCTAAATGTCATATTATTCTTTCCAAATTTGTACACTTACCAGAAAAAAAAAGCAATGATATTGATATTTTTCAAAACCTTTTTTTTTATTTAAAATCAGCATTTTGGGTTTAAAAATGATCTCGAAACGTGGAGGATAAAAAACATTTGGGCCTCAAAAGACAATAAAGGCCCACAGCCACAAGTAACAGAGTTATTATTTATCTACAGAGACTGGAGTAAATAGAGATCGAGCGGCCAGGCTTGTATCCGTACATTCCGTTATCGCCGCCAAGAACCTAACCTCAACGATATCATCGAAATTGGTTAAACCGGAATATTCCTGTAACATCCGTGCATGCAATTATAGATCAAAAATTTTCGAGAGACGCTCAGGAACTTTTGTGAGGTGTTTGGAATGTTACAGCTGACCAAGTGTCTTAGTGAGCAAGGTCACCCGGTCGGGTGACATAGCTAGACCGATCGGGTAAAATTGCACTTGAACCGATCGGTTGGCTTAGGCCGTAGACTTTTGGTACAATCTTTGGCCGACTTTATGAGAGTTGTCTCCTAAAAACCAGAGACAAAAACAGAGTAGGATAATTCTGTTTTTGGCCGAAAATGGAAAAAGGAGAAGGAGAAGAAGATATTCAAAGGGATCAAGTTGGTGAAGAAACTTGGTGTAACTGTGGTGGGAAAAGAGAAAGAGATTGGAAATCTAGAGATTTAGCGAAAAGAATATGTGTTTTCAAGGAATCGAAATTTCGAGACGCGGATTAATTTCTCCGCTATTCGGTTTACGAGATGAGTGCAAGACCGTAGTTAGCAGGGAATCCGGTTCAACGTAGGATAGTAGTTGATATGCTTTGCGGGTGTGAATGTGTCACGTAGACATATTATTGCTTATGTTGTTCTGGTTGTTGATTATTGTGTTATCGTGACCGATATTGAATATCGGTTATTTGTATGGTATCATAGTGCATTATGCGTTATTATGTGTTTGAGATGTGGTGATCATCTATATATATATATATAGGTGTTATTGCTTGTGTTTGTGAATAGTATATCAGGTGTTACGTGAGATTGATAAGATCCTGTAACGGAGCTGGTAGACGGAAGGATCGCCTCACTTAGTATTGTGTTACCCTTTAACCTTTTCTAACTATTCTATTGACGATACTGTATATGCTTCAGTTTCATTGGTATTTTTCTCTCTTCACATCTTTTGTGTCACTTGCTTTATTTTAAGTTTTTGTCAACAACGTTTTATGTTGGGTTTGAATTTGGATAGTGAGTCAACGAAATAAGTAGCATAAAATTCAAACTTATAGAATAGTCCTGGCGACATAATGTTTTTATATAAATTGCTATCTATATAACATCATAAAAGATAAATAATATATATATGAAATACACATAAGCTATTACTACTATCCAAGCGTGTGAATACTCCTCATCCACTTTTCATTGTCACATCAATTAGAGTTTTTAAAATTTAAAAGTAGGTTTGGATCACGAATCATGAATAATGAAAGTTTCTTTCTGATATATAACTTATATAAATGTAAAAATTAAAATATAAAGATTTTTTGGTATATACAAAAGGTAAAAAAATATTAAGATTTGTTTTAATATGTAGAGTGTTAAAAATATTAAGATTGATTGTGTAATATGTAGATTAATTTTTTGATAAAGCACTTTTGAGTTTTTTAATGATCTTTTATTTTATTTTTAATAAAGTTGAGTTTTGTTGACTTTTGAAAAGTATTAATCGATTAACATTGACTCACACCCAAGTTTCCAAGTCATTCACGTTTCAATGACTTTTTTATAACACATGTTACATACTAGTCAAAGTTTTATAAAACATATATTAAGATAAATAATGGAAGAAAAAATGGTATTACGCCAAACTCATTAACATTTCCTCTGTTCTTACCGTAGATACGAAGCCATGCCTATGTCCGTATACTCAGTCTTGGCTACTAACTTAGCGACTAAAGTATCATACAGGTTCAAGGCATCGAATCTTGTTTCTTGCCGTAGAATTGGATCAAGCTCAGTGAATTGCTCGTTGGAGAAAACTACGGAGGCTGATCGGTTAGTGAAGCTAAAGAAGGGTACTGACTCATTAGAGATATGTAGAGTTATTAATGGAATGTGGCAGACTAGTGGAGGATGGGGAAAGATTGATCAAAACGATGCCGTTGAGGCTATGATTCGTTATGCTGATGCTGGCTTCTCCACTTTCGACATGGCTGACATTTGTAAGTTACTATTTCATGATATATTGATATTTAAAATAGGGCAATTCTCAAAAATACCATCAAATTAACTTTAATTTTCATAAATACCATTAAAATTAATTTAAGACAAAATTATCATTTAATAATTCAATTGAAATTAAAATTAAATTATATTTTTAAGAAATTACACAAAACCCAAACAATAAATAGTAAACCCAACCACTAAATAATCAACCCAAATAATAAAAAACTAAACTCTACCACTAAATACTCAACCCTAACATTAAATTAAAAATATGATTTTAATAAAAAATGGTATTTATATCTAATTAAAAAAAATAATGTAATTTTGTCCTAAAAACTATAAATAGTGGTATTAAAAAGAATTACTCTTTAAAATACTTTTTATTGTTTCTAAAATACTGATTTTGTACATTACTTTTATATTTTTATTTTAAAATTAGTTAATGAATATATTTATAGGAAAATATGAAAAAAGTGACCAATCAAGAAAGGAAAATAAAGAAAAGTGACAGAGAGAAAAATGAAATGATATTTTTTTAAAATATATGTGAAAATCTCAAGTAACTAAACTATGTTAAAATTTGTTACCAAAATAAAGATCTCTTAAGAAAATGCAAAAAATGAACATAGTTTTCTTTTATTTATTTTATCATTAACTATCTAAATTATGGTTATTAACTATCTAAATTTATTTAAGTAAGAAAATTGTGTTTATGATGTAATTAATTTTGAATGATAGAAGCATGAAAACAAAAATCATTTGATGTTATATTTTGTTCTCAGTGAATGATCACGATGCAGATGTGAACACTCCTAAGACTTGAATAGTTAGGTTTTGTTGTGGAGAAGATTAATAATAGAACTGAACTTAGTTTTATGTCTTTAAATATTCAGATGGTCCTGCTGAAGATCTTTACGGCATATTTATCAATAGAGTTCGTCAACAGCGTTCTCCAGAGTACTTAGACAAAATTAAAGGGTATGTGTAAAGTAGAGATTTCAACTTTGTATATACAAATATAATTAAATTAAATTTTTTTTTTGATGCAGTTTAACAAAATGGGTTCCTCCTCCAATGAAGATTACAAGTAACTATGTTCGTGAAAGCATTGAAAAATCGTTGAAAAGAATGAATGTGACTTCTCTTGACATGCTTCAGTTTCATTGGTATGTTCTTAGCTTCTCTAATGACCATTTAGTTCATTATTAGCTAATCTATAGTTTTGGAATAGGTGGGATTATAAGATTGATGGTTATCTTGATGCTTTAAAATATCTCACTGACCTTAAAGAAGAAGGTAATCAAGAAGAGGGATACATATCATTTCATTTATATACAGGCCGGTTTGCTTAAACCAAAGTATTGAAATGTTTGCAGGTAAAATCAAAACTATTGGTTTGACAAATTTTGATACAGAGAAACTTAAGATAATCTTAGAGAATGGTATCCCTATTGTTAGCAACCAGGTAATGTTAGAATATTTTCTACTTTTTTTTCAAGTTTTTTACTCAAAGTCGGTCTTGAACATGAATCTATATCCGTGATTTTATCATATTGAAATATAAGTGTATGTATCCCAAAATGTTGGATAAAAGTCGAATCCGATCTGAAACTCGAACGGATATTCGAAAAATTCAAAATTAAAATTAGGTTTATGAGGGATTATAGATTTTAGACATTTCAAGTTTTAGGATATATTTTTAATTTAACCGGATAACAATTTCAGTTTAATCGGTTAACCTTTAAACTTTTAGATATAAATTTAGATTAATCACGTAGTGATTTCAGGTATGGTTTTAGGTCAATCATGTATATTTTAGATTTTCTGGTATAATTTTATATTAATCAGTAACAATTTTATATGTTCGTTGATTAATTGAATACTAAATTTGAATTTTTGGATATAAAAATCTGATATGAGTGAATATCCAAATCGATCTAAAATATTAAAATTATTCAATTGTAATATAAGATCACCGACCCTAATCCTATCAAATTTTAACACAATCTGAAACATTAAAATTATTACATTTTTTCATGTATCCTTTGGGCAAATTATTTCTAGGTGCAACACTCCATTGTAGACATGCGACCTCAACAGAGAATGGCACAACTTTGCAAGCTTTCAGGCGTTAAACTTATAACGTAATATTATACTCTATGACTTGTTTGACTTCTTCCTCTTTGCATCTAACTTAACCACACATCATATTATGGATGTAGATATGGGACATTAATGGGTGGTCTCTTGTCAGAGAAGTACCTTGATACTAATCTTGATAAAACTCACTTGAATAATCCTTCTCTTCAACATTACATAAAGGTAAGACTTTTCATCATTCACACATTCAAAACTTAACATAATGTTTTAAGATTCTTGAGTGTTACATTATAGACTGTTGATGCATGGGGAGGTTGGGAACTATTCCAAGATTTACTCAGAACAATGAAGAGTATAGCCACAAAACATGGAGTTACTATACCAACAGTGGCTGTGAGATATGTACTAGATCAGGTACTTGCTCTTCCTTGCATCACAACAGGTCATTGTATGGTTTTCTTGATTTGTTGTTAAAAAATGGAAATGTTATTTCAGCCTGAGGTTGCTGGATCAATGATTGGGGTGAGACTTGGTTTAACAGAACATATAGAAGACGCAAACGCGATTTTCTCATTGGTATTGGATGATGAAGATGTTAATAGCATTCAAGAAGTTACTAAGAAAGGTAAAGATTTATTACAAGTGATTGGTGACTGTGGAGATGAATTAAGAGGCATTTGACGTGGTTGTGTGTATCAATAAGTTCGTGTAGTAATAAAGACTTTGTCTGGCTTTGGCTGGTAAAATGACAAGTGTAATGTTGATTATAAGCTATTTTCATTATAAACGTTGTAGACTATAGATTATGCAAAATAAATGAGATTATAATATATAGATTCACGATTTTGTAAAATATTTCTTATTCTAGATGAATTTAATATTTTGACTTTTGGGCTAAATTTATAATATTTTTTAAAAATAAATTCAAGAAATTGAGCAATTTTTTCATCCTCATGATTATAATAATTTTTTTTTTTATCATTTTGGGCCTCTAATGAACCGGGCCAACGCCCACTAATTTTTAACCGGTTAATAGTATTAAATAACCGGAGACTTTGGTACAAACAAAACCCTAAGTTTATTTGGTATATAAATTAAAAGCTTTCCACATTTCCTCACTTCTTGTTCTTCTTCATCATCGCCGTCTGCAGAACCTGTATCACCGATCCATCAATTTACGCAGTAAGCAACTTCAAACCATTTCTATTTCTCTTCCATCGTTTCCGATCACGTCTTAGATTGCTAAATCTGTTTAATCTTACTTTTTCATTTTGCAGAAAATGAAGGTTGTCGCCGCGTTTTTACTCGCTGTTTTGAGTGGGAAAGCTTCCCCAACCAGTGGCGATATCAAAACTATTCTCGGATCAGGTTCGTTCATCGACTAATTCTGAATTTATTCTTCGAAAATTTAACTATAACTGTCTAAGATTCTCTGCAAGAGTAAATAGAATATTCGATTCTATAAAGCAATGAGAATTAGAGCTGTATAGTGAACAATAAGATCCAATAAGAAGCATATACATTGTTAAGATGTGGATTTAATGAGTTGTATTAACAAAGTGATTAGAGATGAATAAATGATGTTTGATTTTTGTAGTTGGTGCTGAGTCAGAAGATGCTCAGATTGAGCTTTTGTTGAAGGAAGTGAAAGGGAAAGACTTGGCTGAGTTAATAGCTGCTGGAAGGGAGAAGTTAGCTTCAGTACCATCTGGTGGTGGTGGAGGTGTTGCTGTTGCTTCAGCTCCATCTACTGGTGGTGGAGGTGGTGGTGCTCCTGCTGCTGAGTCTAAGAAAGAAGAGAAGAAGGAAGAGAAAGAAGAATCCGATGATGTAAGTTTATTTAACTTAGAATATTATTACATTGAGAGTAAATGTAAAATGATGCCTCATTTGTGTTTTTTATTTGCAGGACATGGGTTTCAGTTTGTTCGAGTAAGGTTAAGGTTTTGTTGTTGTGTTGGAAATTTTTTTTTTTTTTGTATTGGATTTGGTCATTGTCTTGTCTTAAACATTGCTGAAATTTTCAAAAGATATTTGACACAAATATGTAGCCATGAGCAAACCGATTGGATTATTCGGATTGGATCGGTAAAAACCGAATTAGATCGGATTTAGGTTAATCGGATATGAGTGAATAAATTGATTGGTATAATTTTATTTTTAATTCTGATTTTGGATCAGATCAACTTCAAATAATCAATTTATTTGGTTTATTGGGATCAAAATTCAAAATTTGAATTAAAGTCATATATTTTTGATAGAATATATCAAATAAATAAACTTTTTGATTCGATTATTCCGAGAATTTTTTTTCGTGATCTGAGTAGATTAATCTGAGATTTTTATGGTATATTTGGTGAATATTATAATTTTCGAATAATCCGATCTCTTTAATCTGCTTAATCCAATCCGTTTAATCTGCTTAATCCGATCCGTTTAATCCGATTAATATGATCCGTTTAATCCTAATGTCCAGAGCTACAAATACATATGGCTTAAGCCTATTATTGTCTCTAACTGTTCTGCTGTTACATATTTTCACATGAGATTCATTTCATGGCCTTGGTGTGGTCTTTGATTACCATGATGATGAGGTTGCACCACTAACACTAGCCTTGACTTTGCTTAATTATCCTAGACTCAGACCTGTGTGACTTCAAAACATATACAATTTAAAATAATTGGACAATATTTTCCGTGTAACTAGAGTATTCATAACTTAAACCCAATAATTCAATAAACCATTAATACATTTTCTGTATACATATTGATTAGGGGTGGAGAAAATATTAGTGGATTTGGTATTTGTTCGGTTTGTTTAAAAAAATCTAAATATTAAGAAATTTACGAAACAAATCAAATATTAAAAATGAGTATTTGTTAAAAACAAAGTAAGTATTAAATATTAAAATTTTAGATGAAAATATTATGTTGATATATATATATAGATAGTTAAACATATTAGTTTATATTGATTCTATATAAACCACTAATACATTTTCTGTATACATATTGATTAGGGGTGGAGAAAATATTAGTGGATTTGATATTTGTTCGGTTTGTTTAAAAAAATCAGAATATTAAAAAAAATCAAATATTAAAAATGAGTATTTGTTAAAAACAAAGTAAGTATCAAATATTAAAATTTTAGATGAAAATATTATGTTGATATATATATATATATATAGATAGTTAAACATATTAGTTTATATTGATTCTATATAAACCATTAATACATATTAATTAAGGGAGGAGAAAATATTAGTGGATTTGGTATTTGTTCGGTTTGTTTAAAAAATCCAAATATTAAAAAATTTACGAAGCAAATCAAATATTAAAAATGAGTATTTGTTAAAAACAAAGTAAGTATCAAATATTAAAATTTTAGATGGAAATATTATGATGATATATATATAAGTTAAATAAATTAGTTTATATTGATTCTATATATTTATAGAAATTATAAAACTTTATTCATCAAATTAATTATATAAATATTAAAATTTAATAAATTAAAAATAAATTTTGTAATTTTTAAATAAATATAGTTATTTAAGATAAATTTTATTTATAAATTTTATTTTATAATTATTTTTTAACTAAAAATTAAAACGAATAGAATATTTGCAAATATTTCAAATTTGAACGAATATTCGAAAATTGAAATATTAGATTATTTCAAAGCGAATTGAAATCAAAAAGTATACCTTCAAAATTTTAATATTCCATTTTTGCCCATCCTAGATATCGATCATTGTTCATATTACTGAAAGATAATGGGGATGTACTGAACTAGACATTTAGAGTGATTTGATTTAAAATTATAAATTATGTATTTTTGAAAAATGAATTTGAAATAGCTATTAAAATCAAATGTTATTATTGTATTAGTGATTTTATAAAAGTTATTAAAATTCACTGTTAATAGAAATGATATTAGAATTGATTTTAAAATTTCAGTTTAATTTTTCAGAAATTTCTTAGTTAAAAATACGGAAATCAAAATCTCATAATTTTAGAAAGTATTTTTAAAAATTTAATAACAGAATTTCAAATTCATCAAAATTCAACTAAATAATCTCATATATTTTTTAAAATTGAATAACTCTAAATTTTTTTTTCAATATAGTCCCTAAATTCTCATTTTATTTCTTTCGAGAAATCCTCCATCGCCGTCTCAAAGCAAAACCCTAGAGCTTATGCCTCCAGCGATTGATCTATCAACATCGGCAGTAACCAACCGCAACTTATCCATAATCATTCTCCTACATACATACATACTCTTCTTGATTATTAATCTATTTGAAGTTAATTCTTTTCCAGAAAATGAAAGTTACCGCTTCGTTTTTTACTCAAGCAGTGGTGATATTAACACCATTCTCGGATCAGGTTCGTTTTCTAAACAGATATTTTTTGAATTTTGAAAACATCGATTTTACATTGTAAGAGTGAATCAATATTGTATATAAGTGAGAAATGATTAACCTGAATTTATTAGTTTTTTGTTGGCATTTGTGAAAGGAAGTAAAAAGGAAAGACTTCGCTGAGTTAATTGCTGCTAGAAGTGAGAAGTTAGCTTTAATAATATCTAGTTTTACTACGAATAAGTTTAAAAAAATATATAAATATAATATACTCATGAACAAACATACCACCAATAGTCATCCTCTCATCATTAATAAATTAACCCTTGGTTTTTAATATGAATATTAATAAAAAGAAATAATATGAATTGTAACATGAAATTACATAAATTATTAATGAAACTGTGACTACTTAATGAATAATGCCTAATAATTTGCATGTAGCCTTAAAGATAACACGGTAAATGCGACGCATAGGAAATAAAATTCCAAAACAATCTTCGGAGAGATTGAGAACATCGGCACAACATTCTCTTGTCACATTTTTTAATTTGAAATGTTTCACTGCTTTTATACAGTCAGGAAATTTTTTTGCATCTTCCATACAAGATAATGGATTTGGCAGCAACCTTTTCTCTGGGTACGGTGCAAGCGCATGATCATTTCTAGCTTTCGTATCTTGAAAAATTGATAGCATCATAACAATGAATGCTAGGATGGACACACACACTCTTTGATTATTCCAACTCATTGTTTGATTTTTTACAGTTTGTATTTTAATTGATATAGCTACTGTAGTAGTTCATAGTATATATACATCTTGTATAGTTTGGCCTTTTTAGTAGAAGATCTCTATTTTATTTTCCTTTGATTTGGTACATGTATGAAGTAGTTTTCCTGATTGTATTACTTTTAAGAATAAAAAAGATATTGTACTCGATAAGTAAACTAAATGAAGATTTTGAAATATTTGTAAAATCACAATCTATAAAGATTTTTGTCAATTTTTTCTCAAATTATAATAGAAAATAATTGTTTTTTTGTAAAACAAGAAAATTATCTTCATAAGAAATATATAACGAGTCCGTAGAAGAAATATTTTGATTTTAGGGTGCTTAACTACTTTTTTTAATCACGTTTTAACGGTTGAATTACCAATAACTCTCTAATCCTAACTAACTTGTTATTTTTTTTGCAGAATTTTTAAACTAAAAAGATTTTTGAAAAATAATTAATGTCACCAGAAAGTGAGAGATAAACGCTAAAGTAATGAAACTGAAGCGCAAATCTGTTTCACGACAAAAATAGAAATCAAAACACATTATAGAGTTATTATTATGTTCATGTTGTATGATTAGTTTCACAATATCGTTGAAACTCATACTCTTTAAGAAAAGTTCGACAACGGAAAGAATTAAAATAAAAGCTTTCGAGAAAGTTTTTATCAATATTGAGATAAATGTAGTTTTTTAGTTGGGTGTTTTGAGTCGGAAAGCTTCTCCATCATCAGGCTATGTTCATCTCAGGATTAGTCAGAACTTATTTGAATGTTTTTATTTTAATCTTTTTTGTCGCCAACTTTTTCTGGAGGTAATGAGTTTAGCGATCTTGTCAGCTTGGTCACGCATCATCAGTTTGGTCACGTATCATGAGACTGAGTTGTTCCTCATTTTCCTCGCTTTTGTCTTTTTTATCTAGTTTTATAGTGATATTACTTTTTTGCCAGAACGCTTAATCTTTTTTTGAAATAAATAACATCTTAATATTTTGGTTTAAGTTGCATATTCTATGTATATAAAGTTTGTTAGGGTTATAGGTAACCCAACTGCCAGTGTGTGATTAAGGAGATGTAATTAAAGATATAAGTTTTTTTAATGACATTTGAGTGAACATTAGTTTTAACATTAATAATAAATATAGTTGGCTCACTAGTTATTAAGTTGAATTTTTATCTTTCTACTTAAATTTTTATCTTTGTTTTTGATTTTTTCTAGTTGGATATTGCGAAAAAATAGTAGTTCACCACATGTTTTTCCACAAAAATTAGGACTTTGGAGATTGTCATAAAATATAACCTTGAATTATTAGTTTCATCTTTATTTTTATTAATATGACAGTTTATTTGAGAATCATATAGTATATCATAATCAAATGATCTTAAAAAATCATAATCTTTATTTTTATTAATATGACATTTTAAAATTTGCTAGGCGCTAGTCGGACGTTCGAAGTAGGACTAGCACTTAGCCAAAAGATCGGGGATTAAACGGGGATTAATCGGGATTAGTTTTTTGAGATTTTTTTAATTATTTTTAAGTTTTTTATTTTATATATTCTAATTAAATTAATAACTTTGACTTACTATGGCTTAAATTTCATAAATTTTTCACTATAAATAATTTCATAGTTCCAGTTCACAAAAATGACATTATTCGAACACTACAAATGATAACTAACATAAAAGAAAACATACAACCAAAATAAATAGATTTTATTGATTATTTTTGTAATTATGACATATTTTTATGAAATATAATGGGGATATATTGAACTAGACATTTAGATTGATTGATTTAAAATTACAAATTATGTGTTTTTGAAAAATGAATTTTAAATAGCTATTAAAATCAAATGTTATTGTATTAGTGATTTTAGAAAATTTATTAAAATTCACTGTTAATAGAAATGATCTTAGAATTTGATTTTAAAATTTCTATTTAATTTTTCAGAAATTTTTTAGTTAAAAATAAGAAAATCAAAATCTCATAATTTTAAAAAATCTAATAACAGAATTTCAAATTCATCAAAATTCAACTAAATTATCTCATATATTTTTTAAAATTAAATCACTCTAAATTTTTATTTCAATATAGTCCCTAAATTCTCATTTTATTTCTTTCGAGAAATCCTCCATCGCCGTCTCAAAGCAAAACCCTAGAGCTTCTGCCTCCAGCGATTGATCTATATACATCCGCAGTAACCAACCGCAACTTATCCATAATTATTCTCCTACATACATACTCTTCTTGATTATTAATCTATTTGAAGTTAATTATATTCCAGAAAATGAAAGTTATCGCTTCGTTTTTACTCAAGCAGTGGTGATATTAACACCATTTTTGGATCATGTTCGTTTTCTAAACAGATACTTTTTGAATTTTGAAAACTTTGATTTTACATTGTAAGAGTGAATCGATATTGTATATAAGTGAGAAATGATTAACCTGAAATTTATTAGTTTTTTTGTTGGCATTTGTGAAAGGAAGTAAAAAGGAAAGACTTGGCTGAGTTAATTGAATTTCAGGTTAATCATTTCTCACTTATATACAATATCAATTCACTCTTACAATGTAAAATCGATGTTTTCAAATTTTAAAAAGTATCTGTTTAGAAAACGAACCTGATCCGAGAATGGTGTTAATATCACCACTGCTTGAGTAAAACCGAAGCGATAACTTTCATTTTCTGGAAAATAATTAACTTCAAATAGATTAATAATCAAGAAGAGTATGTATGTAGGAGAATAATTATGGATAAGTTGCGGTTGGTTACTGCGGATGTTGATAGATCAATCGCTGAAGGCAGAAGCTCTAGTGTTTTGCTTTGAGACGGCGATGGATATACATAGGGATGTGTATATATATATTGAGCCAATCTAAATATAATATCTAACTAGTATATCATCCGCGAGCCTCACATCGCGGGAAAATATATTTAAAATATATATATTTTACATTTAAATATATTTTAGTTAAATTATATGAGTATATTATTTCATATATATTAAAGATATGTTAGTGTATTTTATATTTTTTTTGTTCTTTATGTATTGATAATTTATAATATAATTAAATTATATTATGTGATATTTATTTATCTCGATAATAATTTCGTACATTGTTATTATACTTAATATTATGTATATAGATTAATAAACAATATACCCAATATTAAATATAAGTAGATTTATAATATATGATGAAATATATGAAAAATATAAATAAAAGGTGAAATATATGATTTTATATAATTAAGAGTTTATAGTATAAAAATGTTATTATTACTGATGATATATATGATTAATAATGTACATATGAAATATAAAAATATTGTTGAGAGAAATATGTATTAAATAGTAAATTATTCAGTTATCGTTCTAATAATTTAATATAAATATTAAATAAGATATGATAATGCAATAGCGTAAACTGTATTATACCATAGCAATATAGGGTTATTTTTCTATTCGTACTACTTAAATAATAAGTAGTAGATAAGATGGATTAGACATGCGTTTTCTCTTAATTTGTTCTTTGTTTGTTTGACTAACTACCATTGCAACCGATTCAAGAGTATCCAAGTTCTTAATCATAATACTTTACAATATTAAAAATAAACACAAGCATACAATGGAAGAAGAGCACAGAGGTTGTTTACAAATAGATCGATCAGACTGACTTGATCGCGGTGGAGGTATCAGGAGGATGATTTGGGATGAGAGGAGCACGAATACCTGAGGATGTATCAACGTGTTGGTCTTCTCTATCTTTCTCTGATGCCTCTCCGACTGGCAAAACGTGGTTATTTGTATCTAGTCCTGGGCAATCGGATCGGTTCTTCGGTTCCGGTTCGGTTCCGACCCGAAATTTTGGGTTCGGGTTCGCTACCATTAAAATACCCGATTGGATCTTTGTTTTCGGATCCGAACGGATTCGGTTTGGTTCGGGTAATACCCGAAAAACCGAAAAGAACCGATTACCCGATATAATTAATTAAACCTAATTCCTCATATTTCTCTATGCAACCTCTTCGTTTAGNNNNTGGCAGGCATTGGTATATAATTGGGCTTAGAGTGGGCCTCTTGCTACGAATTTTTTGTTTTTTCACAGCGGATTTAAATCGCTCAGTTCTCTAAGTAAAAATAAAATAAAATGTTATGTTTTAATTTTTATTTTCATGCCAATTGTTGAAATGTGCCATCAATTGTTTAAAAAAAAAGTATTTGGTAATTTGTCACCTCTTGTATTATTATTTGTTTTTGTATAACTTTGGAGTAATAAAAATAATGAAATAATATTGTTAGTTTGTGCTTGTAGCCTTGTAATCATTTTTTGTTTACATTGTCCACATAAATCAATACTTTTGGAGAAAAAAAAAGCACAAGTGAATTATTTTTCTAAAGTGTTTACTGTAATAAGGATTTTAACTTCAGAAACCCAAATGATAAAGTTAAATTCGATTTTTGTGAATTAATTTTGGATATTTTAGATCATTCAGGTTTTTTTTTAGTCAATTTAATATTAAAAATATTTTACAAAACCGATCCAAATCCAAACTGAAATATTTATGTTTGAATGTCATAATTTTAGTTTATTGGCTTAATAGAAAGACATACAAGTCTTTATAACAATTTCACAAAAAATCTTGGAAGTGAGACAATAATAAAAGAGGATGATTTTGGTTTATTTGTTTAAGATGGGTTCTAAAATCCAAAACCAGCAAGACTTACAAAGAGTATGCAAACTCAATTTGATGCTACATGAATCAAACATCACTATAGCCTTTACGTTATGCTATAAATTCAACTCGTTTTGACTGGTACATTCGACAAAACTAGCTTCTTATTTAAACCATATCTAATGATCGATTTGTTTGGTTTAATTTTAGTATATAGAACCACCCCAAAATTGATATCAAATGAGTACATAGAAGATTCAGAAACTATTAAACCGAAAAAAACGTTTCAAGATTAGGAAACCGTATTAAAGACAAAAGAGATAAGCAAATTTGATGAGAGGAATGAGTAATGCTCACTCTGTTTTATTCAATCACCTTTTTATTTTACTGTTGAGACTGTGGCTGCTTCTTCTTACCTGCTTTCAAGTACCAACCAATCCCACCTAAAATAGTCACCACACCAGCCACAACCGCATAGTTTCTGCTCTTGTCTTCTGACACCTTCGGACCTGACTCAGCTGTTGATGATGATGATGATGCACCACTAGTCTTTGCTGACCCTGCTGCGTGTTCTCCCGGACCCTATTAACAAGTTTCAGCTCAATACATAAGACAGTAATTTTTCTCTTTTTCATCGAATTGAATCATTACCTGTCGAGCTATTTTCTCAAGCTTCTCCTTCTCCATTTTCTGCAATGTAAAAAACCCACAAAACCAAATAAAGATAACTGCTCTAAAAAAAAGACAGTATTGTGTTAAGATGTTTCTATAGTTTTCATCATCATCATCATATATATACTTTAGCTTTGAGGATTCTTTACATCTACAATTATTGTCATCGTCGATAAGGAAATGAAAGCTTTACCTTAATGAAAACATTCTCAGCAGCTTTCTCTTCTTCGCTAAGAACTTTGCCACTGCTAGAGAACCTACGAGACACAATTCTCAATGCACTTCTGGTTGCCATGGTAATCAATAAGTATCCTGTTCATAAAACATTATAAAATCATTTTAATTAAGCCAAATAATGACTAAATGGAAATGGAAAGATATAATCTCTTGTCAGTTGAGGATACTTGTCTCTCATAATCATCATTCGTCGTCATCATCATCATTCATAGTTTCATACAATGAGAGAAGCAAACAGCTATATGATTTAAATCACTTAATTAAGTATCAGCTACTAACTTCACACAATACAAATTCAACAATCAAAGAATAAAAAAACACAAACACTCGTAGATTCTTGTGGCGACTGTAAATGTAACAAACACAGTTCTTCATATATATAACCGATCCAACCTATGGTTCGATAGATCATCCAACGTATAATCCAAAGACTCAAACAAGTCGGTAATACATAGCAAATCACTGATAACGACAAATGTAAGCATAAAATAAAATAATAACTAATCCTGATTCATAAACAAAGAAACGAAAACCTAACTCAAACATATAAATGATGATTTGAACGAGTCGTAGATCTAAATTGAAGAAAAGGTCAAAAAATATCTACGCAAATTTAAAACGAGAACATAACAATCGAAATCGGATATAATGATCGGAAATGATTAGAGAACCTCGTCGGTGAGATTTCGTGAGGCTAAAGATGATAACCGCTTACAGAAATGGCAGAGAGTGAAGAAAATGAACAAGACTGAAGAGGAAGGAGTGAAATGGGCTGAAACTTCACCGTTGGGCCTTAAAGTTTATTTGGGCCACATACGTCACTGAAGATATAATATATGTCATATGTGTATATATTATATAATCAAGAATTGCTTTATCCTTAAGTTTCAACCATATAGTTGAGACATTACTCCCATATTTTACTGTCTCCTCCACATTACAAGAAGCCTTCCATCACAAGCACTCAACATCTTTATTTTATTTTATTTTTTATTTTGTAAAGAAAAAAATAACATATCTTCATGAAAACTTAATTGTAAAATTATAATAAATATTCTTTTGTTTTCTGTTTTGCCTTCAACCTCACACCTAACATTTTTTTCTAAATTTAATACATACATTTGCCTACTTTATCTACACGTATATTTGTCTTATTTATAAATTGAGGAACAAACAATGAGAACAACATTTTATCTTACCTATTTTACAATATACTTTACCAATTAAATATAAACATATTAACCTACAATAGCTTTTATGAACCAACTCAATATATTTCATATAAAATTAGTTTCTTACTCAAAAATTGATCTCTTAAGTCTAGCCATGGGCATTCGGGCAGGCGGGTCGGGTTCGGGTAAAATCCATTCGGATTCGACTTTCTTGGGTGGAGGGTTAGACACTCCAATGAAATCATTTATAAAATTCGAATCGGTTGCGGGTATAATCCTTTCGGGTTCGGATCGGTTCGGATACACCTCTATAAAACCCGGTAAAAAACCGAAAATAGCGGATACCCATTCGGTTTCGGGTCATTGTGGCTGAAAGCTTTATTCGGATACATGAAAACCTAAATTCGGATAGTCTTGTTGACATGAGGTCATTTTAGTAATTATAATTCAATATAAGTAACATAATAATAATGAATCTTGATAGTTCTTAAAAGGCTAGTCTTGTGTTATATAACAAGAAGTTATCTTGTGCATTGAGGAAGAGAGAAAAGGATCTGAGGGACAATGGCAACAACAAGACAGATCTTGGAACAACCACAATCACCATTAATGCAACGTATCATGAGCTCAGGAGGGATCATAAGCATTAATGGAAGTCCTATGATTGATGACAAAGAAGAGGAGCTTTCACGTTCTGCTTTAGCTATGTTTAAGGCAAAAGAAGATGAGATTGAAAGGAGGAAAATGGAAGTTAAAGACAGGGTTCAAACAAAACTTGGACTTGCTGAAGAAGCTACTAGAAGATTAGCTGAGATTCGAGAAGTAAGTATGAACATTTTCAAGAACTTGGACAAAGATTGTTTTCATTGTGAGAGTGTTGTGGTTTCATATTTGTAGGAGCTTGAAGCTCTTACAGATCCAATGAGAAAGGAAATATCTGCGATAAGGAAAAGAGTTGATACTATTAACCGCGAACTCAAGCCTTTAGGACAGAGTTGTCAAAGAAAGGTAAGTAATGTGTTGTTTAAACTGTTCATAAATCTTAGATCTTATCTTTAAAATGTTATTGTGATAGGAGAAGGAATTCAAAGAAGCAGTTGAAGCTTATAATGAAAAGAACAAAGAGAAAGCTTTATTTGTTAGCAAGCTAGTTGAGGTGAAACATTCTTCTTCTTGTCTTCATTTTTATTTATGTTCAAGAATGATTGTTGTTTTCTGAATCTTTTGGATATGAAAATGAGTGTTTAGTTGGTTACTGAAAGCGAGAAACTTCGGATGACAAAGCTGGAGGAACTCAGCAAAAACATTGACATTTCGTTACGCTAACATAAGATGATGATGATGACAAACAAATCAGCAGCCAGCTTCGATTTCTTCTTTTTTTTCCACGCTTTTTAATTGTTTGATTTGGTTATTTGCTTGTATGTGTGATCAAAACATGTTTTCTTGATTCATAAAAACATTAGGTTATATGTTTTAAAGGTTGAGTATGATTTCACATTCTTATGTTTTCATTATTTCAATGTTCTGTGACAATGTTTCCATAAATGTATGTTCTCTGACTCTGCAACTTTTGTAACAATACATCTTCTTGCAAACTAGCAATTCATCTCATTTTATTAGTTACCTGTCAGAAAACCAAACCAATAAAACCGAATTAAAACCGGTCCAATTATAAAACCTAACAAAATTAAAAACGGTTCAGTTATAACCGGATTGATATATTTCTGCTTTAGTCGGAGAGGGAGACGATAGAGGAGGTTTCTGGTTCGGACCGATGTTGTTAAACCCTAAAAATGGCGGAATCGAGAAAGAGAAGAAGAAGAAAGCGAAGGTGATTGTTATAATGGGTCCCACAGGTTCTGGAAAATCGAAACTGGCCGTTGATTTGGCGTCTCAGTTTCCGGTAGAGATCATCAACGCCGACGCAATGCAGATCTACTCTGGCCTCGAAGTTCTCACCAATAAAGTCACCATCGACGAACAAAAAGGTTTAATTTTGATTCTGATTTGGTGTTAGTATATTGAGAGTTCTAGTAGATTTAGGCTTTGTTTTAATTTGAATTTGGGGGATTTTTAATAGGAGTGATTCATCATCTACTTGGAACGGTGAGTCCAGATATGGAGTTCACAGCTAAAGATTTTAGAGACTTCACAATTCCAGTGAGTATAAACAAAATTGGTTTAATGGAGAATTTTGATAAAATCACATAATAGTCGAAGAACTAGTTGACGAGGTTATATCAATATGATGTTGATAATTTATATAAGAATTACAAATTATGTATACTTGATTATGTTTGTCACCATAGTTGTGATTGATCTTGTTTCAGCTTATTGAGGAGATCGTTTCTCGCAATCACATTCCTGTTCTTGTTGGAGGAACACATTACTATATACAGGTTTAATCTTGTTGTTGCTTATGTCATTTTGATTTATAATAGTGTGTATCTTATTCTGTGTTCTTTCATGTAGGCTGTTGTAAGTAAATTTCTTCTGGATGATACAGAAGAAGAAGACACAGAGGAGTGTTGTTCAAATGTTGCTTCAGGTATGTAGAATCTCTCTAAGTATGATAATATTTTGAGGAGTTTATGACTTGTATAATAAGAAATTATGTGCTGATAGTGGTTGACCAAGGCGTGGATGTCGAGTTTGTCTCTGGAAGTGATCATTTGAGCCATGGCTATGATCTTCTTAAACAGCTTGATCCTGTGGCAGCAAACAGAATTCACCCTAATAATCACAGGAAGGTGAGATTTCTTATTTCATATCTTCTGTATAAATACACAATGGCTCTGGATTTATTCGGTTTGTTTGTCTTTCAATTTCTTTGTGGTTTCCTCACTCTGGTCCGATGTTTCGTAGATTAATCAATACCTAAGTGTGCATGCTAATAGAGGAGTTCTTCCGAGCAAGCTATATCAGGGAAAGACTGCAGAGGTAGGTTCCTACTTCTATAAATATGCAATTAGATGTGAGAAGTAATTAAGTAAATTGACTAATGTATGTGGCAGGGCAGAACTGGGGCTGCATCGATGCCTCTCGTTTTGATTACTGTTTGATATGTATGGACGCTGAAACCTCGGTGCTGGACAGATATGTTGAACAAAGAGTAGATTCAATGGTAGATGCTGGACTACTTGATGAAGTATATGACATATACAAACCAGGAGCCGATTACACTAGAGGACTAAGGCAATCCATAGGTGTCAGAGAGTTTGAAGATTTCCTGAAAATGCATTTCTCCGAGAGCTGTAGCAAAGACGATAAGATTATGAAGGAGAATTTAAGGATGATTCCAAAAGATGATAAGTTAAAGATTATGTTAGAGGAAGCAATTGATAGAGTGAAGTTAAATACCAGAAGGCTTCTTCGTCGTCAAGTAAGTTCTTCATTGCACAAAACTCTCTTAACTTGTTGAAGTGATTAATCTATCAAAACCATGAAACATTTCATTTATTTGTGTTGTGGTTTCAGAAAAGAAGAGTCAATCGGCTAGAACTGGTTTTTGGCTGGAATATTCATTACATTGATGCAACAGAGTACTTATTAAGTATAAGATACCTAATCTATTTGGAGAACAAGCTTTAAGAATCTCTCTTGTTGATGTGTTTTTGTTTCTTGTTCTTAAAAGGCAAATCTAAAGAATCATGGGATGGTCAAGTGGTGAAACCAGCTTCAGAGATCATTCACTGTTTTCTGAAGACAGAAACTGAATCGTGTCTTGATTTAACCATAGGAAAGTCAATTGAAAGAGATCTATGGAGTCAATATGTTTGTGAGGTAATGTTTCAGTAAGTTTCTCTTCAAGTGGGAACATACTTAAGGTACTAAGACATGTTCTGTTGAAGCAGGCTTGTGGTAATAAAGTACTAAGAGGAAGACATGAGTGGGAACAACATAGACAAGGCCGTACACATCGTAAGAGAACCACTCGACTCAAAAAGGCTCAAACTTATAAAAACAGAGAAGAGCAAAAGTGACTAAAGATGTTAAAATGTGTGTTTATTTCAATTTCGAATAAGTCATGAAAAAGTTCAATTCTCATATATTAGACACATTGGGGCCTATACTACTTTATTAAAGCTTAATTATGTCTGAGACTCGACAAAATCATGTTTTAATTACTATTCTGATTTTGAAACAATTGAGAAAATATTTAGTTGTTGCAAAAAGTTAAAAAAGAAGGAACAGTTGCTGTCCAAAGAGATAGGAATGGGGCTGTAAAGGCCAAAAGCGATCACGAGATAAATTAAAGGAGAAATAAATATTTATTAGGTTTGATTTAGTTTTTGTTATTTTTTATTAGAGAAATACTTATATATATATATGATTATGTGATATTTTTATAATATAAATAAAAATAAAGTATTATGTTAAATGCATAATTGTAGGTAATATTAAATTGTTATGATATTTTTTATGGTTATGAACTTGTAATGTTTTAAACATATTACAAGTTAAGATAATCTCTGATATATTTTCTTCAAAATACTTACGTATTTAAAAATAAAAATAAAAACTATCGTGTAATATAGGTGAGACTATAGTGCTACAAATATCTTCTTGAAACCTATATTTCAAATATTTTTCTATATTAAAATTCAATACTGTAGTATTTATTTATACTATATATAGCCATCTGAAAATTTCCTAAAATATGAGTCAATCATAAATAAATTTTGACAAAATATACGAGAGTCTAGTCATGTGCAACAAACCTACGTTACTTCATTACTCTACTCTATAAATTAACTGCTTCACAATGACCCAACCATATATATATATAACTTATTATTTAATCAGTACTAACAGAAAAATAACCATATATTACAGTTTATGTCATTGGATTATCATATCTTATTTAATATTTATATTAAATTACTAGAAAGTTAACTAGATAATTTATTATTTAATACATATTTCACTCAACAATATTTTTATATTTTATACATACATTATTAGTCATATATATCATCAATAATAATAACCTTCTTATACTATAATTTAATCATATTATAAGAACAAAAAAATATAAAATACATTAACATCTTTTTAATATATATTAA
>KE159147.1:118404-133137 GCA_000411055.1 Leavenworthia alabamica | reverse complement strand
AATATATTTATTAATTAAATACTTTCTAAATAAATAATTAAATTTTTTTTTTAAAAAATATTTAAATAATATTATTTATTAATATCTAATATAACAAATAATATAAATAGGTCGAACAATAATATATTTTTATACAACTTTTTTAACAGGATCAATTTTCTATTAGTAGATATAAAGACTTGGTAAATCATATATGCAATAATCATTTTTCAACCAAAAAATGTCTATATTTTCTATATATAATTGAATCCAATTTATTAAAAATCAAACTCATTTGAAAACGTAAGTATAAAGCTTTGCATATTTACAATGTAGTTACCTAAAACTCGCCAAAATCAACCAAAGGTTGCTTGAATGGGATATGTCACCACCTAAAATCTCTCCTAACCAAAACAACTTAACCAGAAATAAACCATTACTTTAATTTTCATTTTACAGCAATACTCAAACCTGGAATTTACAGTGTGTAGAATAAATTGTTTATTGAATGGGATTGTTAATCACCTAAAACTTTCCTAACCAAAATAACCTAACTAGAGTTGAAACTTGAGAACATAATAAACTATGCTGTAAAATTTTCTTATAAAATTTAAAGAACACAAACATTTTGTTGTTGGTGTCAACTATTATATATATTAAATAATATATATTAAATTATTTTTATTACATAATTTATGAATATAATAATTATTTATATTTACTATGATTTCATGATATATTTTTTTTAGATAAACGGTTTTGTATACATGATGTTTTTACAATAGAAAAACAAATTCTTCAATATTTTGATTTTCGAGTGACGATCCTACAGTATGATATCCTATGTGATATACATATTGTTCTTTTAATCCGACACCATGATGATAATTTTATCTGCACATATTAGAATTTTTAATTTTTTTTACATATTTCGATATATAATAATTGAGTTATCTAGGACTAAAAACTCATACCTAATGTATAAACCTTTAAATTATTGACCGATAAGATAATAATGGTTCAATTATGTTTCATGAGATTAAGGGTAAAAATGAAAAGAAATTAACTTGTAGAATTTATATATAAATGTAGATGAGCCTATATATACATAGAAATCATAATATTGCTAAAAAAGAAGAACTAAAAAATATAACATTTCCACAACAATTTTAACATTAAGCAATGTTCTTGAAAATTACAATAAAATCAAATTAAAAAAAAAAACCCCTAAGAAGAAAATTCACATTTTCAATTTCTCAAATATTAAATCACAACTCCAAAAAAATGTAAAAAAAATAAAATAAAACTATACTCTATCCAAGAACAATAAATATTAAAACCAATCAAAATTAAATTAAATCTTAGAGGCATAAATGAGAAGAGAGAAGTCATGTTCATCTTTCTTAACAATCTTATCTTCAAACCAAAGTCTATTACAATCTAAACCATTCCTTGTCCTAAACATAAACACACCTCTTCCACCATTACTTTCTTCATTACTAAACAACCAATCATGAACATCCCACATCAGATCTACAAGTAATCCATCCATGAATATAGTTTGATTCCCTCTAAAATTCCATTGTAATCTCTTCACTTTCATCACTATCTTCTCATCAATACAAACAGACAAAACTGGATAATGATGATGATGATGATTACTCTGTTTCAAACCATCTGTTTCTTTATTACATCTAATAACTATTTCATGTGAATCTCCTGTTTCAATGAACTTAACTTTAGTTGAGTAAAATGTATTATTACCAGTAAAGTGTTCTTGTCTAGAAACCATATAGAAAAAATCAAAATCTATATCTCCAATGAATCCTTTTTTACGTAGAGTTTCTTCATAAGAATCTCCAAGAAGAAGACCTAATTGAGAATCTATAAAGATAATAACGTAGAAGCTTTGGATTGGCTCCGGAGCAAGATTTGAATCGTATTTAGCAGAAGAAAGATCCCAGAAAACATCGATTTTACCGAGATTAGAGTCGACTGATTTGTTACCTTTCTTCTTACGGAAGAAACGAGAACAAGTGTTGAGTTTAAGAGTTAGATCGTTGGAGGAAACAAAGATGCTTAGACCATTGTTGTTGTTATGTGGATTAGACCAAGTGACTTTGATGATGAGAGGCTTTGGTGAAATGATTTTGTAGATGCTTGTGATTGAGGTTTGTAGTGATGATGTAAGAGATGGTGAGATACAAGCATTGTTGGTATTGTACTTTGAACATGATGATGATAATGATAATGATAATGATGATGATGATGGATGTGTCACGTTTATTGAGTTCTCACTGAAACATGAAACCAAATCTCTCATTTTTTTTTCTTTCACAAAAATAATGTAAAAAAAAAAGTGAAAGGATTGAAGATTGGGTTTGCTTTGAAAGAGAGATAACTTATAAGGAGAATTTAAGTAATTTTGAGATATTTTTGTCTAGGGGACAATATCTTTTTTATTATTTTTGAGTATTTAATTTTGTAATAATGGTTTGATAACTAATTTATATAGTTTTAGTACAACTTATGACTTTTGTGTTGTTCAATTTTTTAATTAGAAAATTTTAAATGGGAATTGAATTATACTATTATTCAAAATTTGACTTTTTGATATACTTTAAGTAGAAATAAAAATATCTAAAGTTGCTATACTAGAGAATAATAGAGGACTTAGATTTTTTTTAACTAATTCAAAATAAACTGGTCATATTTAAAATTTTGACATATTCTTTAGAATAATTTTAAATTTTAATATAGATTCAAATTGCAATTAGAGGAATTATAATATTAATATGGTGAAAGTAACTCTAAATTAATATACAGATAAAATGATACATCCATAATCCGTATATACAATTTAATATCCATGTGTTTTGAAAAAATGTCATTTTACTATTAAAATTTTGTAATAAAAAAATGTTATTTTATGTTTTCAATACAAAATTTTAAATTAAATATTATTTTTATACTTATAATTTCAGTTTATTAATTAGAAAAAAATAAACTGTTTACCGTATTAATAAAAATTAAAAATAAAAGTTGACTATATTTTGTAGTTTATATGAAAATATTAGAATAATATTCTTTTGGAACCAAAAATATATTATAAATATGGATAAAATTAATTTATTTGATACTATTGAAGTAACTGAACCATTGAATAAGTAAAGAAACCGATATAATTAAGGCGAAGGAAGGTTAGTATATGGAGTAGTAATTACGAATACGTTTATTTTTCATCACTTTTCCAGATATAGAAGCTAAGTCAAGATCAGTAACTTGTAATCTCAAGCTTTGTAATAGTAAAATTCAACTTGTATATGGCCTAAAATTTATGCACACGTCCAAATTTAAATCCGACTTAAACCACCCGACCGATCATACGAATGACCAATGAGACAGCATGATTTGATTCCGGCAATGAACTGGAGGCCAGCACCTTGTTTTGCTTTGCAAACATAATACAATACTAACAAGCACCCCACAAAACAAATACAATAATAATATAATCTTTTTATTAATTGTAATACTCCGACCGTCACCGTCCGTGAGCACACCAATATTCTTTTTAGACCCGTAGATGATCTCATATCCTCTCTAAACCCATTGGGCCTACACATCCTCTCTAAGCCAATTGGGCTTCACCCTCGTCCGACGGTCGGTGCATTATTTTTCTGAGGCTCAAGAACTTGTTTACTGTCTCTACAAATCACCACATGATCTTTTCATGTGCGTTAGCTTCACTTACACAGTACCGACAATCACTTCCCGATAGGTCACTCATCCTAATACTACTCCAGCCCAAGCAGGCTTAATTGCAGAGTTCTAAAGGAGTGGTTGACCGAAAATATAAGTACACTTTGGCGACATAGATAACCAAATCAAATGTTTTAAACGTCTTCTCATGCACCATCATACCAGAACTTGAGACGTTACATTAATAATAATATAATAATATATATTTTCTGATTCATAGAGTAGTTAATTGCGGGGACAATTCTTAATTACGTTATTATGTGGGCAATTCAAGTCAAATTTTGTATAGAAGCCGTTGACCTAGTTAAGAGGAGGACGCTTCATTGCTTTGGCATTTATATATTTAAAGTTATGAAATCATAACGAATATAGTGTTATATATTCAATTGGTATTAGATGGAGTGAAGAGAGTTACATTAAATTTGAGAGGTCAATACTATGAGAAACAACTTGATAAGTCATGTGGGTGCATGTGTTATGAAGCTACGTTGAATTCAATTCTCCATATTTTTAATTTAATTTTTTTTTAAAAACGAAAAGATGAACAAAGCTTCATGTAATAATAACTAACTAAGATAAGAAGATATTATATAAAATACTTTTTACACGAACTTTTGAGAAAAAAATATTATTATGTCTAAGAGTGTTTTTGTTACTAAATATAAATCACATTGTAATATCCCGACCGCCACCGTTTGAGCACACCAATGTCCCATCTAGGTCCGTGGATGACCGACCTCATGTCCTCTCTAGGTCCATTGGGCCTCCACGTCCTCTCTAAGCCCATTGGGTCTCACCTTCGTCCGACGTTCGGTGCATTATTTTTCTGAGACTCAAGAACTTGTTTACTGTCCCTACAAATCACCACATGATTTTTTCATGTGCGTTGGCCTCACTTACACAATAGCGACAATCACTTCCCGGTAAGTCACCCATCTTATTACTACTCCAGCCCAAACACGCTTAATTGCAGAGTTCTGAAGGAATAGTTGACCGAAAAAATAAATGGACTTTGGTGACATAGGTAGCCAAATCAAATATTTTAAGTATCTTCTCATGCACCACCATAGCAGACCATGAGATGTTAGACACGTAATTATTGACAATTGTAATTCTCTTATATGTTGCTTTGCTGTGACAAGTCTACACAACTAACTCAGAGATTAGAAGCATGTTAATTAATAATAAGCTCAATATGTTTTCAAAATCAATACAAAATGAAAAACATTAATGTATTAGTAAGATTTAAGAAAGTATTAATGTAATGATATGTCATTTGTCAGACATGTGTACATATGATAAAAAAGATTTGTGGGTCTGTTAGCTAAATCACTTTCTCATGAGACAAAGTTGACGTTACATAAATTAATAATATATAAAAGTGATTTATCAAAATCTTTATATAATATATATTTAGGTCGGAAACACGTAGTTTGGTGAAAGAACTCCACAGACAATATACATTCCCACGAATTTAAAATTTTCATAATTTAGTATTTTTATATAAACCAGTAACATTTCTTATATCTCCATAACTTGTTCGACCAAATTATTATATTTTTTCTAAATTCGTACACAGCTGAAAAAAATAAAAAGTTCTCAATGATGTTTTGAATATTTTATTTGTTTTACATCATCACTCATGAAGATTTTCCTAAAATTAAAAAAAATATATATATAAATAATTTAAAATCAATATAAACAGATCCAACAAATCCAAAATATAAAACCAACATGGACTATATTATTATAGATTGCAACGACTATAATATATATATAGCCTTTACAACTCTTAAATATATATATTTTTTAAATGTAGATTTTATTATTTCATGTATATTTCCACTAAAACCTTAGTCTTTCACATTAAAATATTGTTTTTAAAATAAAAATTTCACTAATTTCTTAGCCAAAGTAGAAAATAGAAAAACAAAAATGAGAAGAGAAGATATTTCTTGGCATGATATGTATAAAATATCAAAAAAAGAAGTGAAGTGCTTTTATTGAAATCACATGGTGGTACAAAGCCAACAATGACCATTCAGTAATCATTACTAACACTGTTCTTCTTGTTTTGGTATCAAATTTGAAACACTCAATATACCAAAAACTATAGCCTACAAAATCATTATCATCATTGTATGTAGTTTCTGTAATAATCAATACGAAACATACCAACTTTGGTGTATTGAAAACGTTTTGAGTGGTGATGGCTAGTTTCAAGTCTATTTCAACTCATACCTACTTGGAAAGATATGAATCCAAGAACATTTATGTCATTTTCGACACACGAAACTGACTGACCAAATACACACAATCACAAGCGTAACACGAAACTTCATCTTGTACTTGTGATTTCCCTTCAACTAGTACCATAACTAACAGTTTCTATCCTATATACATGTTCATGCGTTGGAAACTATCAAAGCAAATTAGTAATTTTCATTTAAGGACTAAAACTAAGAACACGTAACAAGCAAGCACAGAGATCCAGAGGCATATCAGTTACATAAGGGCTTATAACAAGCAAGCAAGTAGATGAGCAGAGGCTTATCACTTCCATTATTTGCATCGAAAACAAGGCCAAAATTGAATGAAAATATAAAGATTCTTGCTTGTGCAAATCTTATTCTCTAATTCGAAATGAGTAATTGTAACCAGGAGAAGTTATCTTACATTCTGACAATAACTATGGTTGAATCATCAACTGATTTATAAGATATGAACCCAAGTACAATTGAATGGAACTAGTATATTAAACTGCGAGAGATTTCAAATACAGCTGACAGATTAAGAACCTGAACTTCCTTGGAAACATTCAAACTTAGCTCAAAAAGATCCGCACGATGTTAAGCCATTGTTCTACTTTAGGTGCCGCTACTAGATGGGACTGAGATAGTTAGCAAATCGACCTTGCATCAACAATGGAAAGGTGTTAAGAGTCTTAAACATGAAGGTGGAATCTACATCACTACCAAAAGAAGGTCAAAGACAAGCTAACATTGAGTATTTTGTAGAAAACGAAATTGTAAACATATGAAATTTTAATGAATTCAATAACTGAAACCAATCAGATACCCAAAGGAATAAAACTAGCTTTACTCTTTGATTAAGTAATTTAAGCCTAATTCAAATCCCCAAAGAGCATCATTAAGCCTAATCCAAACTAGGGTTTAGGTAGTTTACCTTCAGAAGAAGTGACATCAGAAGGGAGTTTCGAAACGAGACAAGCTGCAGCAATGGTAGTGTGAAATGGTTGATTTGTGCTTAGTTCTCGCCGTAGAAACCTTTCAGATTCGAAATCAAAATCCAAAATTTCAATCAAGGGCCATCACAATACAAGCAGATTCATATCGAAAGACAATGTAGTTTACCTGGGCATAGAACCTTCGATTCTATAAGTAGTGTTGAAGCGCGGAGAAGTGAAATTAGGGTTTGGGACTGTGAGTCTAGGTTTAGGTGAGATCAGACTTCGTGTTGTAGCTTTTTTGAAGATGGATCTCATCTTAGATGATGTAGACCTAGAAGCTATCCCAATTGCAGCCATTTCTCAGCTCCTTCCTTCGATTGGCTTCGCTTCTTCAATCTTCTCCACGACCCAAAAACCTCCGTAAACCCTTACTACGATAGCCCGGTTTGATATATTTAAACCGGAATTATTCGGTTAGGGACAAATTTGAGAAATTGTTTAACCGCTTGGTTTGAACTGAATTTTTTATTTCATTTGCTACAAAAACTAATATGAACTCATTTAATTTGGTGTAATATTGGTTTTGATTTGGGTTATTAAATTAATTCATAATTGAAACTGAATAAGATTAAAAAAAAAAAAAGTGTTAGATTCTTCGCCTTCGGTTATCGAATCTTGGTCTCTTGAAGTCAACTTGTGTTTCGGTGTTTGGTGGTAATCTCTTCATGTTACCACTTTCTTCAATCTGTGACCCAACGAGTAAATGATTTTATCAAAGAGTCTCAAAATGAAGACTTCACTTATGAATACAAACTTGATAGGTTCTTTTACCTTATTGAGTTTATCTCGGACAGTTTTAACCGTTTTATTCATTGAAGACGACGCAAAATACTCCTACACAATCCAGTTAAATACTTATCAGGACAGATATTTCCAAAGTTCAATGTCAAGATCATCATCACATAAAACACAGACCTGGTCAGATGAAACTCGATTAATAGGAGCATTTCCTCTGTGGAATTGGTACTCCATTTCTCTCCTAATGACCACCAAAAGAAACAACAAATCAATCTCTCTCATACCCTAACTCGATGTGTTTATCGGTACAAAGAAAAGACCAAGCAAAACCATCTTTTTACCTTTGTTGGGAGAAATGATCAGTTTGTGTCATAGCCGGTCCAGCTAATTTTGTACCTTGAGAGGTGTTCTTGGCTTTCTGGGCTGTTCATTAGATGAAACATATTAGACTTGTGAAGTTATACTGGAATTACTTTACTAATACAAACTCAATGTTAGCTTTTGCAACATGGTAATGATGTATGTTTTGAAAAAGCTTAAAAGTTCTCTCTAGAACCAATGAAGTAAGTTTGTTAAGGTAAAAAGATAAATATTAATCACATATACGACTATATGATTCTTTGGATCCACTATTAAGTAAAATGATAATCTCATCTAGCAATTATTAATGGCCAGCTTTTGTTGGATTCATACTCATCTGAGGAGATTATTAACAAACTGTTAAATTAGGTGAAGGGTAATAAGAAAGCTTACGGTTAAGTCTGGAGAGCACTTCTTTCCTCCTAGTTTCTAACTTATCCTTTGTGTCACTGAGGCTTTCGAATTCAGGAGCATATGAAATCTGAAGCCGGTTTCCCAAGAAAGCTGATTCATCCAACTTCCTCTTTGCAAATCTATCAAACAAAATTCTTCCTCTTGGAATCAACAGTAAACAAACAATATAGCAACAAAACATGTAAAACACATTCTACAGGTTTAAGCCTGAGAAACACATTCTACATTTTTCGAATTCAGGAGTCATAGAAGGGTAGATCACTTAATCATACACAGAGCTCAATTTCAATAAACATCATTCATAACACTATGAAGACTCATAATTCATAAAGGGGTACAAAAAGATCAATCATTTGATCACTAAGACGCAATCAACAGTGATGAGTTTCACCATACAATGATACAAACACATAGCTCATTGTCGAATACTCGAATTCACAGAGTACTAAAAGAGTAGATGACTAATCATCACACAGAGCTCAATTTCAATTAATATGAATCAACCGATCAATAAGACCCAATTAACAGTGATGATAGCTTGAGTTTAGAATCAAAACCTGGCGTTAGTAATGAGATTGAATTTGATCCAATAAACATCTGTGAACTCAGCACACTCTTCTGCATCCATAGGTTTACATCTACTCCAATAAATCAACAAAAATAATCAATCAAACCAATTAAGAACAATGTGATGTGAGAAACAAAAAAGAACAAGTAGTACTCACTCTTCAACATCTCCATAAGTTTTGAATAATCTCATGAGATCATCACCACAACCCAGAGCTGGAACGTTACGTACAATTAAGTATCTGAAACCGAAATAATTTCAAATAAATTGAGAACAATAAATTCAATTTGAGTTAGAATTATAATTCAATCAGACCTTGATTCATCGCAAACTGTATAAACCCTAACCGCTGGAGGATCGTCTTTGTATCGACCCATCTTCTGTATTTTAGTCTATAAATAAATTAATAATTAGTTTCTGATAAAGTAACTTTTTGGGATTTGGATTGCGACTTGAGTGTATTTGAGCAATTGAAACAAGAGAAAAAATTAGAGCAGAGCACCACAGTACCAATCTCGGAGCTTTGGTGGAAGAGATTATGAGAAAGCTTTCGTGTGACTCAGAGAAGAGAGGTTCAAAGAAAACACGTCGTCGTTGGAGAAAGATGCGGAGATTTGGGACAAAACGACGTCGTGGTTGAAGTAATATTAAAGCTGTGGGTAAATAATAAGCCCAATCTTGTAAACCTTTTTTTTAAAACCCGGCCCATATGCGAATCTCACAGTAACAAATCAGGGTCAAAGTTTATATTTATTTGTTATTATTAGTTTTTTTTATTTTGATAAACCAAAGATGTGAATTAATATTTATTTTGTTAAAAAAACTTATCATTATAATGATTTATTTGGATGAAATTTTCCATTTAAAACTACAAAATCTCATAATGATATTTATTTCAAAAAAATAAAATTTCAGTTTTGGCAGAAAAAACTATATAATTATATATTTTTGCTAAAAACTAAAAATTCTCAAAAATATATTTCCACCAAAACTATTAAAATTTATTTTAGTGCAAAAACTGTGGAATTACATGTCAAAACTCTAAATCTCAAATTATATTTTCACACAAAATCATAAAATCTCAATTTTGGCTAAAAATAAAAAAAAAAATTGTATTTTTCAGCTAAAACTGTAATATTTAAATTCCGGCAAAAAAAACATAAAATTATAATTTTACGTAAAAAAACTACTAAATCATACTTTCTGCTAATGCTGTAAATTCTTAATTTTGGTAAAATTTACAAAATCATATTTTTCTACCAAAAACACAAATTAACAAATTATCAAAATCGCAGAATTGAGTTTTTATGCTAAAATTGTGAAATTTTAGCTTTTATAAAAAAAATAATATCTAGTAAATAAATGTACATTCATAAAAAATTAAATTAGTAAGTAAAATAAAATTAATTAAATTTTAATTTATCATTTTTTATTTTAGGTAAATTATTTCCATCCAAATGGTCCAATTTGGATCATTAAAATGGATTTTAAAATTTAAACTAAACTAGAATCGAGCCGTGGTACACCGCGGATCAATTATTAATAAAAATAAGTATTTTTATTATTTATGTATTTATTTGTGTAATTCTTATTTTTCACTATTATTTGTAACTTTTATAGTATTAAAATTAAAATAGAGTGAGATATATAAAAACTAATTAATACATTTCGCAATATATGAAATTTTAGTAATTTGATTATTTATTTATATTATAAAATTTAATTATTTTAAATATGTATAGTGTCTCAATCTTAATGAACACATTATATGATAAATACTTAGACTTTTTTTAAATTAAATCTTAATTATAAATACTATTAGATAAAGATGAAATAATTTATCTTTTGGATAAAAAATAGAAATTTATTATTATATGTTAACTATTCATTTACATGATGAAGTATGTTTGTTATTTATTTTTATGATTTAATAATAATAAAAATACATAACTTTTGATAAAAATATTATTAAAATGATGATACAAGATAGTAACCGCAATATTATTGACAAAAAATAGTAACCGTAAATTAATATATATTAAAGTTTTATATATTAGTTATGGAAACTTATTAGATATTATTTTCTAAAATGAAAACAAAATCTCATAACTTTTGTAAATAAATTTACTAAATAATTATGTGAATTATTATAGTTATAACCACAATCAAAGTAACTAAACTGAACATCAAAATTTTACATTTATATGCTTTTAACTTCTATAATCTTATCGAATAATTTTATTTTTCGGGTCGGATCCAAGACAGTTCTGATTTAAAATTTTAAATCTGATAAGAATATAAAATAAATGGATACCCAAAATTTTCTGATTTTTTTTTAACCAAATACTCAAAAATGTATTGAAAACTCAAATTTGCACTCGAAATCTATTTTTTTCTAACCTAATTACCTATTGTCTTAAATTCAAAAAATCTCTTTATCCTAACATCTACCCTAAACTTACATTTCATCAGTTATGTGAAATTGAAAACTAAAATTAATCAAGTTTATGTTACGAATTTTTAGATATTTGATAGAATTTTAGGTAAAATCCAAATACGATCCAAAACCTGCAAATACAAACCTCATAAGTTTTATAAATCTGATTACCCAATTTTTTCAACTCGAAAAACTCGATTATCTAAACATCTACCGTAAACTCATGCTAGATTTCATGCTAGATTTCTAATTTTCGGAATCTAATCTGATCCTAAACCAGTATATACATAAACAAATAATACAAGTCCTAGATTTGATTGGTGGTCCTTAAAAAAGTTACAACTTGATAGAATATAGTCTTTAGAAAATATAAGATGAGAAAGGTATATGGAAGATAAATATTTTTTAATAGTAGTTATATACATTTTATTACAAGTCCAAGAAGATAGTTGTCACAAATATTTGAGTAAATATTAGAAGACAAAGCAAACTATACACATAAACTTAAAGACAAGAACCAAGAAAACGAAGCTGTACGTATCTCTTATCAAATATTATGATTAGATTAAAGAAGAGCATAACCAAATCCAAATGTGTTCTCGCCACTGTAAGTTATGTAAAGGAAACCATCTTCATCTTTCTTGTCCTCATAAACACTTAACATAAGATCTCCTGTTGGAGGAAGAACATTGTCAACGAAAATGAAGATAGCTTTCTCTGCACTTAGTTTTATTCTCTTCCGAATCACATATACAAATTGACCAACAGTTAGGTCTGATGGCACAAGGTATCTGTAATATATATCAAAGTCAAAATAATACAAGTCTTAAAACATTGAACATAACAAGTCAACAATGGTTGCTTACTTTTTCTTGTCTATGTTTGGGATTTCACTTTTCTCAGCCTTTTCCACAATCACCTGAAACCAAAAAACAAAAAATACCATTTATTCGTATGAGATAGTGTGATTAAAATCTTTAAGACAAGACAAAACAGAACACCCTAATGTCGTGTAATAATTAATTCTTGTCGTAAAAATACAAAGTAGCACTGGAACGGGTACGGGAACAATACACAGAACAAAAAACGATAAAATAAAAAACTAAGGATATAAAGACGGCATATATACATTAATAATAATATAGAAAATATTCATAAATATAATTATATAAATATAAAATTTAACTTTTTAAATTTTAAAAACATTATATTTTAATATCTAAAATACCAAAAATAACATAAATTCAGAAAATATTTTCGTAATACCAAAATACTAAAAATATTTTAATATCTAAAATACTAAAAATAACCTAAATTCAGAAAATATTTCTATAATACCAAAATACTAAAAATATTTTAATATCTAAAATACTAAAAATAACCTAAATTCAAAAAATATTTCTCTAATACCAAAATATTAAAAATATTTTAATATCTAAAATACCCAAATTCCGAAATGTGTTAAAAACGTTTCCATGGCGTTCCCGTACTTCCTAGTAAAAATATAACAAAAATTTGAAGAAAAAAAAAAAGAAAAAGGACTAACAGGGATTCTATCAGGATATTTATCTCTGATCCTTCCAGCTTCAGCTTTTCTCTTTTCTACACATAAAACAATTAATCAGAATCTTTCTACACATAAACCACAAAAATCGAATCAGTCAAGAAATAAACCGAAATCGTTATCCATCTTGAAACTGCTTTCTTTATTCATCTTTCTTTCCCAGAATCTATACAAACAGCAAAGTTGATTTACACTAATAATATTCGTATTTTAGGGTTTATAATTATGGAGAAATTGAAACAGAGAAGAGATAGCAAATATATGGATAAAGATTATATAAACTGTGGAAGAAGGAATGGATTATTCCATTATTATTCCATTATTGTTGTTATTAGACACGTCAGCTTAACTTGTTCTCCAAACATAATTATTCCATTATTGTTAATTAAACATAAGAATAATGCAATGTTTCTAGATCCGGTCCGATCCGGCGGTCGAACTGGTTAATTCGAGATTCGAAAGTTTTTATGATTCGGGTTTTATAACAAAAANATTATTAGTATTTTATATTATATAATAAGTTATTTTATAAGTATTATTTTTATTTTATGATATTATAAATAAGTATAATATTAATTTATTTATAGTTATATTTATCATATATTTATACAGTTATATATCATATATTTATTGTTTCATAGTTAACCGGTTCAATCGCGTTAATCTACGATCGATTCAGTTAACCAGTAACCCAAAGATCACTCGGATCAGTATCCGAATTGGATTTAAAAACATTGGAATAATGTTTCTTACGTCAATTTATTTGGTAAAGCTTATAATATTATTTATTACTACTAGTCTATATATAATACTAATTTTATTGTACTTGTTCTTCCTTGAGACTTTTCTTTCTAGTGGAGCGCACGTCTTCGATTTGCCTTTTTCCTTGCGAATTATTCTAGTGTGTGCTATAATGGGCTTATTTCAGCAGTTAATGGGCCTACCTTATATTTTGATTAATACACTTTCTGATGAGACAGAAAAGGCCCAAACATGTATGTCTATTCTTTTTTTTAAATGTAACGTTCTGGATAATATAATCTTGGTAATACTTACGGAATATATCTGATCTTATCGAGTTATTTAATTATTACAAATTAATTGTCCGACTTTTATGAAGAACTTAGGTACATATATGTTTGGTCGTAACCTAAGTCTTATTAAAAGAGATGTAAAGGGACATGCATCAGTTTGACAAATGATAAGTATATATAATATATAATATGAGCATTTCATCATTACCAAATGATTAATGAGAATATGTGTAATAGTGTATAATTTTATATTTCAACTATCCCTAGATTTTAGCAATAATAATTAAGTTTTAATCATGTATATTAATCGATCATTATCTTGTGTTATTGTGTTGGTCGTCGTCTTACCAAAAAAAGACATGACATTATAATAATTATTATGTTTTATATTCATTTTAATTAGGTCTGGGTAAAATATTCGTTAGATTCGGTTCGATTCGGTATTTGAATCGATTCGAATCGAAAAATTCGAATATTCGTATTTTTTCGAAGCAAATCAAATAGCAAAATTTAATATTCGTAAAAAACAAATCAAATATCAAATATCACTTTTGGGAGGACAGAATATTCGTTTCGATTCGCATATTTATCATATATATGATTTTATATAAATATATTAAAATATATAGT
>KE159147.1:92831-110934 GCA_000411055.1 Leavenworthia alabamica | reverse complement strand
ACCGAATAAACCGAACCGAAACACGATTTTTGACAATTATTTGATTAACCGAATAATAATTCAAACCGAACCGAAAACAAAATAGAAAACAAAAAAATTCCGATCGGTTTACTCACCTAAAACCGAACAAACCGAAATCGATCTACTTCGGTTCGATTTTCGGTAAACCAAACAAACCGAACCGAATGCCCAGGCCTAAAGAAAACAATGTATAAGAAATTAATAATCTTATTTTATTAAATTATTTAATTTGATAGTTTTAGAAATATTTAAAAGTATGTGGTTAAAGTTTAACATATTTTGTGTGTGACAATTGATAAGGAAAGAATAAACTTTGGTAGATACAAAATCTTAGGTTGATGCTCACTCCACTAATGTCTTCTTCATCTTCCCAATCATTTTTTTTATTTTTCTTTAAAAATAAATTAATAACCTTTTTACAGTTGATTTATGAAGTGTGCTTGGGAACAACGCATTCTCTATCAACCCTACATAATTGTAGTCCTCTTTTCTCAATATCTCTTTTTAGTTTCTTTACTTTATATAAGAAATGAGACAAATTAAGACAACAAAACAAAAAAACCGAAAAAAATAACAAAAAATAAAATGTTGTTCAATATAACTATATATCTACTTATTTATCAAAATAATTGCAAATCGGCGTTAATCAATATTATTAGGTAATTTAATAAGGTCAACTTTATTAGTAAGTTAATTTATCATACATTTTGATCACAATAAAGAATTATCTGAAAATAAAAATTATAATAAAGACCCATGTTTGTTTCTCCATTCATTCAAATGATGCATTTGAATTAGAGATGTTTGTTTTGTTACGAATTGAATAAATTTTAAAATTTAGAATAAATTTTGATATCCACTTAAATTATCCAAATTGGATCATTTGGATAAACATAATTTATTTTTAATTTATTTAAAAATTAAAATAAATATATATAACAAAAAATAAATAACACAATTTTTAGCCAAAAATCAAAAATATCAAAATATATTTTTCCGTAAAAAATATATAAGCAAAATTTCTAACCAAAATCTAAAAACATAATTTATCACAAAAAAAAATAAAAAAAAAATTTCCGTCAAATACACTATTCAAACATAATTTTCAATATAAAACATAAAAACACAGTTTCGGACCAAAATGCTGAAACAAATTTTTCGAAAATACAATTTCATGTCAAAATATAATTTGTGCAAAAATGTAATTTAAAAAATAAATAAACATGAATTCTTATTTTAATTCAAATGATTTATCTACATAAGAAACAAAAAAATCAATAAAAACAGACATCTAAATAAACTATTTAGATGAATTATCTAAATAAATTATTTGAATCAAAACATAAAATAGAGAAGAAGCAAACCGGCCCAAACATGTACGAGTACCACCAAATTATACACCCCAAGAAGCAACCTACCGGTTTAAATCAGTTACAGTGACAAGGGTAAAAAGTCTTGTAGAGAAGACCAAGTAACAATAAGTCTTGCGACTACAAAGTATCAAAAGAGAGAACACAAAAAATCCTAAGTCTTTATGACAAACCGTAAATACAAACCTCATCTAAAGCACTAAGTTCAACCAAAGGTGAATGATGAAGACATAAGAGAATCAGATCTCTCAAGTCCTCTTCATAATGTATCCCAACATTATACTTATTATTCCTATCATAAGAACATACATTAAAGAGATTCCACCACTCTTCTTACTTCTCTTGCTTTCACGTTTCAACTCCTCCTGCAATTTTATCATCTTTTTTGTTATCACAAAAGTTTCAACAAGGATCAAGTCAAAGGTTCCTTACCAATTCTTGTTCAAGTCTTTTGTTCAGTTGCATCGCTGAGTTCTTTTCCTCTGTGAGTCTTGTAATGAGAGCTCTAGCCTGATATATATAACATTAACTCAATTACACTCAAATTTACAACCAATCCAATGGGATGATTATAACATCATCGAGCAATGTAAAGTTTCAAAACTTATGGGCTCTTAGGATCATGAAAGCATCATATAAATGATGAGAAGAAGGTTACTAAAATACCTCATATGAGTTGTTATCCTGAGCTTCAACCCTGTCCATGTTAAATCTTGAAGCCTAAGAATTAAACAAAGATAACGCAATGAAATCAACGAAAGGAAACAACTACGATATAGCCCTCTTCGATTACTTAGCTATGCAGTTAAAGACAGAGATGTATACTTACAACATTAAAATCAGAAGCAGTTCCATTATCAGAGAGAGCTCTTGGTGAAGAACCTTCTTCTGATCCTTCTCGAACAGGTGAAGGTGGTTGTGGTGGAGCTACATATACAACTTTCAATTTAGTCTCTTCAACTCGACGCCCCAACTCTTTGCTAAACTATTATAGTTTCATAAAAACACACACTTTGCTTTAGTAACCATCCAAGGTCTCAAATTTAACTAAACAAGAACAAAATATACATATTAAAAAAGCAATAAGAAATAAGAATACCATCTCAGGAGTAACGTCCTTGGCCGTGGCTCCGGGACTAGTCACTACACATTGAAGCAAGAACTTGTCTTTACATTGCATATCAGCTGGAGCTTCCTTTTGCGCTTGCATGGTCACTGGTTTCAATCCAAACGAATAAAAATCACAAATCTACAAATATTAGGTCCAATAATCATAGAAAACAACGATCTTTAAGAGAGAAAGAGACCTAAAACTTCAGAAGATGATCTAGGATGAACAACACCAGTATTAGGCCTAACACAATACTTCTTTGGATTCGTTGTTTTAACCTAAAACTTCGAAACTTATTAAGAATCTCCAAAAATATTGTATTTTAAAAAAAATTCAAAATAGAGATATCTATCACCTTGAAGGCCACATAATCGTCTGTCTTGTTAGCCAAATAGAGAGAGCAAGAGATCTGTTTCTTCAATTCAACTATATATATACATCAACAAAATTTCAAAATGATCTAAGTCATATGAATGATTTAGAAATTCGAATATATATATAATAGAGGAAGCTTACAAGCGAATTGAAGATCGAGAGGATCGATGGTGAGAAGCTCGTTACTCATTCTGATGAGATCACCGGAAATGATTTTATCGTATTCAATTGATTTCTATTAATTAAAAGAAAACAATCTTGAAGAAGGCAAATGAAATTTTGATACGGTGACTTCGTCGTTCTTCGGTAGAGAGAGAAATAGTAGTCGTCGTCGATAAAAGAGTGTTTACACGTTACCAAGGACCAACAATAACAACGTGCGACAGCAACGTCTTGTCTTTTAGACCAGGGAGAGAGACACAGACTCACTTTTGGTTTATTATTCTTATACCCCTCTTCGCCTACCTTCTTAAAGTTGTCTGACTAGGGATATAATTGTCATTCTACTCATTCTTTTATTTTGACCAGCGAAAATCACGACCGGTTTTTTTCTTTTGTCTGAATTTTTGATTAGATAATGTAGCCCTCGGCAAAAAATCAACCGTTTGGGTATACCCGTACCCGATACGAAAAATCGGATTTCGGGTACAGTTAAAACCGTTTAAATTATCCGATTAGGTGCTAACCTCTCTACCCGTAGATTTTGGATCAGGTTCGGGTATCCGAAAATTCATAAAATTACTTAAATAATTTTACTTTTTCGGTTTTGAGTAATCGGATAAAATTTGAATATCGGTTAAATTTTAAAATAATCCGATAGTTTTATGAAAATTAGATGCGTATTTCAGATTTAAAGTGAATAATTCGGATGATTATACACAAAATCAGGTTTTTAAATACAAAATTAAGGTTTTCAGGTGTAAATTCGAGTTTTCGGATTTTTGGATTAAAAAATCTGTTAATCGGATTGAAAATTTTCGGATTTTCAGGTGTAAATTCGAGTTTTCGGATGCAAATTTGGGTTTTCGGGTAAGAAAAACCCGATCCAAAAAATAAAAATTATTCCACTGAATTGTAAGTGTTTAAATTCGATCCCGATTGGGTTTTATCCGAACCCGACCCGATGGTTATTATGCCCAGGGCTAATCTAATGAAACAGCGAACCATTGTCCAAAGAGTTTACAAATATTACGATAATGCCATTTTCCATCAATACTTATATGATCAGTCTAAGTTGAAGTAAATGATGATAACAAGAATCAAGGAATTGGTATCGGAGAAGATAAATGAACAGAAGAGATAACAAGATCTGAATCGGAAAGATTCAACGGTGGAAGTGAGAAAGCACTATAAGTTGAACTTCCTCTTCTCATCTCTCTCATCGTCAACAACGCCGCTACTGTATTCCTAAATATACCTTCTCTCGACGAAGTCACCACCACAGATCTCTCATATTCAACCACCGCCATCGTCGCTGGAAACACAGCTTCCATCGTCGTCTCCCACTCTCTCACAAGCCTCGATACAAGATCCGTCTTGAAAAATGGCTGACCAAGAACTTTCTGCATAAACGGCGATCTTATTCCTCCTCCTCTTCTCTTATCGTACTTCTTCAAAATCTTTGACAAACCTGTACAAATTTGTTCTTCTCCGTTTAAAAACTCTTAAATATTTAAGAACCATTTCAAAACTCACCAGTGTAATTGATGTTGCTGTAATTAACAAGAAGAACCATTTCGCCATGGAAATTGACTATATCTTTTCTTATCTCACTAATCTCTTCTCTAAACATTTCATCACTGTCTCCACATTTTTCAACCAGTCTCTGTATCCGATATTGCAGTTCCTACATTACACAATCATAATAACTTAACTCTCTACAAATTGGTTAAAACACAGTTTGTAGTTAGATCAGTTAACTTGGTCAACACGACAAGAACAAATCTCTCTGTTTCGAAGTTTACCTTGTGGTGGATGATGAAATCTTCTTCTTGTTCAACGAAGAAAGAATTAAACTTATCGATCTCTACATTCAACAAATCGACAAATATAGATTCTGGCGAAGAGATCAGATTCTTAAGTTCCTTATAACATAGAAACTTGTCTTGCCACTCTGGCAATGACTCTTGTATTTGTTCTTTAATCCTTTTCCCGAACTTCATTAACAAAAAAAAAAAACTCAAATTCTTACCTTAAAAATTAAATATTATTTTCTTAATAAAAAAAAAATTGAGAAATAAAAAGCAAAGTTTCTATTATAATGAGATTGAAGGAAGAAGAAGAGGGTAATATAGAGATCTATAAATAGTGGTTGTGTTGTGTAATAGAATCTTAAAAAGGATATGCTTAACTTTGGCGTGACGAAGTGTTGTGTAATAAAGAGATGAAGAAAAAAAAGTTAGATAAAAATCCTAAGCATATTCGGATTATAACTTCTCTTTGAGTCTTATGTTTGAAAATTTTTATGGTTTTTTTTTTCTTTAAACGGACAATTTAGGGTATGTTTGGTATATTACATATGTTAGAGTATAAAGTATAAACTCTAGAATTTGGGTTGATTCTTTATTAATTTATTTGAAAATGTTTTTTCATGTTATTGATGTGATTGTATGTAATGTCTTGGAGAGACCATCGTGCTTAAGGAAAAGGAAGAAATTGCGGAGACGTTTATGATATTAGTTAGAGATAAAAGTGACCAAAATGATATAGACATATTACTTGAATTAAGGGTTGAAATGGTAATTATTTATGTGAAGGCCTCACATGATGTTGATAACATTCTCGATGTAAAGATAAAGCCCAAAGATGAGGAAGAAGCTCACGAGAAAGCGAGAGGAAGCCCAAACCAAGATAGGCCCAGTCGTCGTTGTGTCGCGTGACTAGATCTTACGCCTCTATAATAAAGTTCAAATTATACTCTCATTCATATTGTCCAGTATAATAAAATTCGAAACGTATATGCCTCCGAACCAGAAAATCTCAAACCGCATTATAAAATCATCAATTTTTTAACCGAATAATGACCCAAACCAAAATTCAACCAAATTCAGAGACTTAAACTCGACCCGATTTAAATAACTCTGTAGACAAACCTGACCCTAACCCTAAGTTTTGCCTTTTGTTTTGGTTTTGGACTGACTCTGAACTTTTAATATTTGAGATACTGCTTGAGATGGAAGCTGATATAGAGTTAAAGAGTCAGCCTGAAATAGGTTAAGGCCAAGTTGGATCGGGTTTGTCTACAGGGTTATTCAAATCGGATCGGGTTTAAGTCTTTGAATTTGGTTGAATTTTGGTTTGGGTCATTATTCAGTTCATAAATTGATGACTTTATAATGCGATTTGATATTTTTTGGTTCGGAAATATATACGTTTCGAACTTTAATATTATGTACATCAGGAACGAGAATATAATTTGTACCGCATCTAATTAATAAAGTGAGGCTTGAAAATCAACGAGCAAAGAGTGACTAGTGCCCAAACTGTGATAAGACTAGTTGAACTATCACAACAAATTTAAATCACAAGTTTATTGAGTGGTGAGTATTGACATTATAGAGTCATTGGGTTTGTTTCCAATCATAAGTAAAGAATAAAGTAAACGTGAAGAATAATTCTAAGTAGTTGGGTAGGGAAAATTTGATTCTACAGTGAAAATGATATAGAAACTAAGACCAACACTAGACTTTTTTTTTATTTTCTTTTTAAATATATTACTTTTTCCCCTAATAGTAAACGAAAGAGAAAGATGAAGTGGGCACTCTGAGTTCTCTAGCTTCTATAATAAAATAGTAATACCTAAAATTAGCCGCATTTAGGTATTCGGTTCGGTTTTAGTTCGGTTATTCGGTTTTAGGGATATAAGAACCATTTGGGTATTTTAGAAAATCGGTTCCGGTTCGGTTCGGTTCAGTTTTTATTCGCTTCGGTTTTTTGGTTCCGTGTATTTAATAGATATTCGAAAATATTTTGAAAAGTTGTTCGGATTCATTTTGGTTTTGATATTTTGTATATATAAATAATCAAAATAAGCAAAAATACCCAAATATTTCAAAATATCTTAAATTTGACTATATAAATTTGTAATCAAAATAATCTAAAGAATCAACATATCCAAAAAAAATCTAAAATATCATAAATTTAACTATATAAATTTGTAATTAACGTAACCAAAAAAATCAAAATACCCAAAAAAACTAAAATATACTTAATTACCCGAAATATAATTGAAATACTAAAAAATGTCCAAAATATTTAGAAGTATCCAAATGTAAAAGTTATATTTTATATAGATATAATTAATATTTAAATATATATAATTTTATTTTTGGATATTCAGTTTTACTTTCGGTTCTTCGGTTCGGTTCGGTTCAGATTCGGTTTTAGACATACAAGAACCGTTAAGATATTTTACAATAACGGTTCCGGTTCGGTTTCAAGTAGGAACCGAATAACCGAATCGAATACCCAGCCCTACCTAAAATTGCCAGAGAAACCAATAAAAATAAAAATAAAGTCTAACAAAAAAAAACTTCACAAACTCTTATATTCAATGCTCTCTGATTTAGGCCAATACGACGTGAGGCTTACTAGTGGCGTTAGAACACGTAAAAGTAGCATTTAAAATTAAAAATAAAAAACATAAATTGATTTAGTTCGATCTCATCAACACCAAATATAAAATAAAAAATCGAAAAGATTTAAAATTTTGTCAACCAGAATCATGCAAAGTCTGTTACCTTTCGTTTTCAACATTCATCAAACACCAAAGATGTTTCATCTTCTTCATTAAGTGCAGGAAGATTAAGATCTATCATACTCTGTTTCACCAATACTTCTTCTTTATCAATTCTAATATTTTGATTTATTGTTCCGTGAGATCTCTTATGACCTCCAAGTGCTTGTCCTGAACTGAAAACCCTTAAACAAATCGGACATTTATGAATTTTCTTCTTACTGAGTTCATGATCATACTCTGTTTTCGTCGTGCATGTTTTGTTCTTCTTATGACTTGCTCTGTGTCCTCCTAATGCTTGATATGATTTAAACATTTTACCACAAGTCTCACACTTGAATCCATTGTTCTTGCTTGATTTGTAATCTTCTTTTACACTTTGGTTTATCGTCTTCTTCTTCTGTTGTTTCCATTTGTCTCTAGAGAGCATAATGAGACAAAAGGCAAGATCTTCCTCTGTCGTTGTATCAGAAGCTGAGCTATGATGCTCTGGCTCAGTCACTGACTCACTTGTTTGGCTCGTTTTAAGCTTCTTATAGTCGAAATCTAACGATCCGAGTTTTTTAGTTCGCTTAGATCGTCTACGAGTTTGGTTAATCCTCAATGACTCTGTTTCGCTTTCGTTTTCAGAGAAATCAAACTCTAATTCATCATCAACCATCTGATGAGATGAAGAAGAAGAAGAAGCATCTGACTCGGTATCGTCTTCGTCACTAACTTGACTCGTCCGTTCCTCATCTTCAAGGTCAGTTAATTCATAAAGTTCACGTTTTGGAGAAAGACTAAGCATATGAGATCTCATGTGACCACCTAAAGCTCTTCCATTGATGAAGCTCTTGAAGCAAAATCTACACTTGTATCTCTCCATCGATGTTACAGAACAGAGAAAGAGAAATAAATAAAAAAGCTTTAGAGTAGGTTACAAAAGCACTCTTCTTCTGCTACCAACGAACTAAAGAAGAATACATATAGAAACTTAAATATTCTTTTAATTATTAAAAAAAAAAAAACTCCCTTTCTTTACTCTCACACTATATTTATAATAAAAATGTAATTAATTCAATCTTGAAACGGAATAAAAGGAAGAGTAATTTTTCTTCTTCAAATAATCTAATTAAAGCTTTTGCCATGAAAGGATGAAGAAAAGACAAAAATGTAACATGCGAGTTTTGCCCAAAAAAAAAAAAAAACTTTAAATTTCCGAAAATACCCTTCTGATCAAACGGATTAAAAATAGTTAAATTTCTATTTTAACATCCCCGAATTACCAGACTTAACGCGGCTTAGTTGTCTATTTTCGGCGGAGCTTAATGTGCCAAAAAATTATTAATTACGCGCTAACCTCCATGAAGGTTATTTACGTACTTTCACCTCATTGGAGGATCTTTTTGTTGTAACGATTCGGACCAGAACAAAGCGTTGTCCAAAAATGAAGGGAAGACATTTTATGGCTGTCATTTACTTTTTTTTTTTTCAGTTTGTGACAGACACGTAGTAGTATTCAAAACGACTGTTTCACAACTTATCCTCACCCAACAGTTAACTTTATCTCACCAATGTAAAAATAAAAATACTAATAAATTTTTTTAATTCTGCTTACCCTCTACTTTTGATATGTTTAGACTAGTCCTGATCATTCTGTTTATTCGGTGTAAACCGTTTGGTTTTTGAAAATTAGTTTCGAAATAAAACCGAAAAAAAATTGGTTTGTTCTGTTCGGTATTAGGTAAAAAAGTATTTTCGAATTCAATCCGATTAACCCAAATAAACCGAATAAATATGAAAATTCACCTTTCGGTTCGGTTTATTCGGTGTAAATTAAACCGAACTGAAACATGATTTTTCATCATTATACGGTTAACCGAATAAACCGAATATAAATTCAAACCAAACCGAACCGAAAACCGAACTAAATTAACTTATATTATAGAATAAATATGAGCTTATTTGTTTTTGTCAAAATGGGTTATTTGGTAAACAACGGACGCATTTAACTTTGGACTCACAAAAACCGAACAATCTGAAACCGATCACCGAACAAATCGAACCGAATGCCTAGGGCTAGTTTAGACAACTGTCAGTGACGGTATCTCTTAGCTAGTAAAAGCCGGCTGCTTAACATCTTATAATCTAATCTTAATTTAACTCCACTTATAAAACGATTAGTATTTAGATCTTCTAAGTTAATCTTTTGAGAATAAGTCAAAGTGTCCATAGTTTTCGTTTATCAATAACACTGTCACACGTTCTTGTTCAGCAATAACAAATACCAACTAAACTCTATTTAGACAGATTAGCTTATATTATAGAATAAATATGAGCTTAGTTGTTTTCGTCAAAGTGTATGCATAATACGAGTAACCAAAATGGGTTATTTGGTAAACAACGGACGATCATGTGATCTTTTTTCATATCATGAACATGATAATTCGAAGATCCACTCACTCATAATTTACAAATAGGAGTTTTGAGTCTTACTTGTAAGTTACAACAACAAGTATTAATATGACAGATCACAAAAACTTTAAACACATTAAAGTTCAACGTTGTTGTCGGTTACAAATGCATTTAAAGTACTTAATTAGAACACATTAATGTAATTTGTATACGCAAAGTGTAAAGTTGTGATTATGCTTCAATGGTATGACTTAATGGTGGTGCCTAACCACTTACCCTAAAAGCAAATAAACTCATCACTCCTTTAATTTTTCCGTTGACTTGACCTTCAATTTAATAATATTTCATTATTAATTAAGTATATGCAAATGCAACCATATGTGTCAGCATATGACAATCTTAGTGGGCCTATATAGTGGGCTTTAAGTTTGTTTTCTCCAATTTCGTTTAAGAATAAAGGCTCTTATAAATTAAGCCGAGGTGGCATTTTCTAATTGGCTAATACTTGAAGAAATGCGTGGCGAGATTATTGATTCTATAAAATTGGTTCAGGTCAAGTCTTCCAAATCTCTGCGTCTTGAATCGTCGTTCTCGTCAACTTCAGCATTTCGTTAGCCGAATCAGGTGAGTTTTCGTATTAGAGGAATCTTAGATCTATAGTTTGTTAGTTGTGCTGCGTGCGTAGATTTGATTATTAAATCTCGATGTTGAATCCGTGTTTTGCGATTCCCGATCTGGATCCGATTTCTAATTTTGCATGCTTCCTGAATCCGTGCTTAGAATTTTGCATGTTCGTTGTTAAATAGGTCTCTCGATGTTGAATTCGACTTGGTGTGTTTAAAATTTTGCAATGTTCATTCAGTTTAATTCTTGTATGCTATTTAGATTCACATACTCGTTGGTTTTAGTTGTCTCTCTCTCTTTCTGTGTGAGATAGTTTCAAATTTTTCATCGAATACGTGAATCCTCAACCTATAAATTATTGCTAAAGCTTATAGAATATGATTGTAATATTAATTTGTGATGAGTCATTCTCAATGGAGAATACAATAATGCAGTGAATTTAGTTTGCCTTGTGCGTTTGGGATGCAAATTTCACGGTTTTTGTCACTTTCATTATATATAAATTTTGTTTGCTTGCTGCTTACATGTTTAACATAATTCTAAACCTTACACCCAGATTGTTAAGAAGANCTGCAGCTGCAAGTTTGCGTAGGAGGAAGCCGAGCAGTGGTGCTGGTGGAGGAGGAGCCTCTGGTGGTGCAGCAGGATCAATGCTTCAGTTCTATACGGATGATGCACCTGGTCTCAAGATCTCCCCTAATGTAGTCCTTATCATGAGCATCGGTTTCATTGCTTTCGTAGCTGTCCTTCATGTCATGGGCAAGCTCTACTTTGTCAAGTGATGAGAAAGATAATAATAGTTGAAGAAAATATTCCTCTTAGTGATCAACATAATTAGACATTGGTTTCAGTTAATGTTTTAATTTTGTTGTTTATTACCAGAGTAAAACCAATTCTAGTTTCCATTATACATCTCACAAAACTTCAATACTTTTCAAAGCGTTAACAAATAAAGTTGTTCTACAATGTTACAAGGTACAAAGCCACAAAGAGAGACAGGAGACTAAATCAAAAGTCTGGAGTTTATTGAATAATTAAGAAATAAAGAGGAAATCTTAGAGATTAAATATAAATTTGGGGGCTTAAGTTGTAAATAGGTAATTTTAAACAGAGCCGAAGTCGGGTCATTCTTTCGTCCACCTAGTTTTGAGCGAAGGAGGTCAGAGAGATATTTCTTAATGGCAACGTTGGGAGAATCGTCCTCAGAGATGAACGCGAATCCACCTGCGATTTCACAAGCTTCGCCGCCTGCATATCCGAAAATAGCAACAACCACGGTGGAAAATGCAGCTTCCTGGATCGATGATACTTTGCATCAGGCGCTTGTGTACCAGAAGACAATCACGGAAACTGTGGATTCTACCATTGATGCTTCCAAATCTCGATTGTATCAAATTCGAGACACTTCCGTAGCTCACACGAGCCAAACCATCGTAAGGCTAACTACTACTATGATTTGCTTTTATCCTCTCACTAAATTGAGTGTTTGGAAATGTAGGATTCTCTTCGAGACTTAGTTTCTGAGTATAACGTTTATGAGCATATGGTGTTTGGGAAGATTAAAGGTCTGCTTCTATATTTCGTTGTGCCTTGTTGCTCTCAGCTCATATAATATGTCAATTTTGTTTTCAGATTGTGTCAATGTTGCTGCATCTCATCCGCTAATATCAGGCAGCTTAGCTTTTGGAGTTGGGATTTTTGCTCTGAAAAGTATGATATTCTTCGTATCTCCATAGAGTTCATGAGATGTTTATGTTATTATAATCTTTTAGTGACTGCTATGTTTATTTGCAGAAACGAGAAGGTTTATGTACTACAATACCTTACAAAGGTTTTTAAGCGAAGAGGTTAGAGTTATATTCAGAATCTTCCTTTAATGGATATAAAACCTGGTCTTTGACTCTTTGTCTGTGGCTTAATCTGTTCTTGTGTCTTGACTGTATATTTTGGATACAGGCTTTGATTTCGAGAGCAGATCTTAAAGTAAAAGAGTTGCGACAATCAATGGATCGTCTTAAAGCCGAAAGTGAAAAGTTAGAGGTAAAGCCTCTTCTCTTTCTATGTTTTGCACTTGGATTATGGTTTCCGAGTTTTGAACAACTTTGATTGTTTCAGAGAGTTGCAACTGTGGCAGAAGAAGAATTGATTAGAGGAAGGATGAAACTCAGGTTTATGATCCAGACAAATCACAAGATTGGATGTGTATGAACATGAATATTTTCTTAACCTTCTCCATCTTCTTACACAGACAAGCAGGGAAACAGATCCAAGGTGTGATCCGCTCAGCTTATAAGATCGAAAAGCAAGCAGCAGGTATGTTTTATACCTTTAGCTTTCCATGTAACAAAGCTTATCGACTTATACCACAATCCTTTGGTAAATACAGGTTTGAAAGATGTACTAAAAGAAATGCCAACGAGAGAAGCTTCTCGATTTCGCTCTCAAGTAAGTTTATACTTGTTTCTTGATTCTTTTAAGATAAGAGTATAGGAGTTGGATCTGGAATTAAGAGAACTAGTTTAGAATAAAATTAGTATACATTGTATAATGTAGATATCTGATTTGTTCGAACTCAGATATCAAACCGTGCTTCAGAAACAAAGCAGGAGAGAAACGTGTTGAAAAAGGTAGTGAACAAGATCAGCAACTATGGAATCTCCGTATGAGAAAAACCAAACCCGTTACGAATTGGATTAGTCTTGGGTTCTTACGTTGATGGACCAATAATAATAATGTCTTTTATTTTGTTTAGTAAATCAAATATATTATAATCAGTTTTGTAAGAGTTTCAAATTAGATTTTTTGTAGGTATATCTTTTGCTTAGTTGAATAAACCAAAACAACTTAAGCTTAGGGTTGATTGGTCAGGTTTCATGGTTTGGTGACACCTTTAAACAATCATTTTGTTATGCGACCTAACGGTAACATTTATTTAAAAACAATTAATATATCATATTAAATCAATGAATAGATATATTCGTTCTCTTGGTTACGCTTTTAGATTTGAGACAGCGGAAAGATCACAGAACACTTTTTGTCGAAATCTGATTTGGCAGATTAGGATAACGGCTACTTTTTACGTAACGGATACTTTGAAGAAGCAAAATTATAAAAATCAAAGAGAGACGTGAAGATTTTTTTTTTTCAAAATTCAAAAGACTTAAGACAGAACAAAAAATTCTTTTTCTTCTTCATGATTTCTGATTTTTTTTTTCTGTGTGGGTATCTTTCCGCTGTAACATTGTAACTAAAAATAAGTACTAAATTTAAACATTGTAAAAATAAACTGAATTCGACATTGTTATTCTTTGAACTATATATAATATTTTAAGTAACTATTTTTATTTATACTAAAATTTTGTTACTCTATTTGATGGACCATAGAGCGAAGAGAAAAAACCTGGAGTTATGTGTTTCCCATCTCAAATAGCATAAAGGAAAACATAAAACAAACAAAGAAACTATTTGAGAAATATATAAAGAAGTTTATTCTTTTTATCTTGTGTACATTTAAAGTTAAATTCATTTTTTTTGTCAACTAAATTCATTTAAAAATATTTCTGACCAATTTTATACAAATTTTAATTAAAAACCAAAAAATCAAATCCAAATTTACCAAAGTTTTCACTGTTTGTAATGTAAGTTAAAACCATTAAATTTTAATGATATTCCCATCTACTTTCTACACCAATAACATTAACAATAGATTATTATAATTATCAAAATATATAATGACACGTCACCCCACGTGACACTACACCCCAAACCCAACCCAAAGACCCAAACACAAAAAAAAAAAGTGAAGAGGAGGCAAAGAGGTTAAAACGGCTGATGATGGTGAAGTTGAACATGTGGTGGCTGTTTCATAAGCTCTTTCTGCCTTCGAATCTCCATCACTTTCCGGTGAGAGTTTGAATGCTGTGTCAAAACAAAAGTCGGACTTGAAGCCGGTCTATATTCCGGTACAAGTCTACCTGATTTAAACCGGACTCCACAAGCGTTACATAGCGTTTTAGGTCCTAATGGTCCTGTCCTCCATTGTGGCGTTTTCTCCGATGCACAGTGAGTGCATCTCCTTATTCCTCCTCCTTCCACCGTCTCCGTCGAAGATTGATGTCTTCTTCCTCTTCCACCGGATTGCTCTTTCTTCGGCTTAAATTTTCCGGTGGAGTAAATCTGCTGATCAGATTCCAGCATCGGTGCCCAAGTTCCGGCAAAAGCAGATGGAGCTTTAGATCGTTTGGTTCTTGGTTTCCCAGGAAATGAAGTAGTTTCAGTTTTGACTGAAGTCATAGTTCCTCCTAATGGATTCGCCGGAAAATCAGCAAAGGAATCGTCAACGAACTGTGAAAGCCATTCGAGATGAGCAGCGTCATCACTCTGTACCAACCCAAAAAACAAATTGATCAAAATCAAAACACAATCTTGAAAACTATTATAGATTATTGTAGATAATAAGAATTATACGGGGACGCAAATGTCGTGGAGGAAGGAGGAGTGATGATCGGCGGAGGAAGGGAGAAGTTGATGTTGATGGAAATTAGTGTTTTGAGGAGGAAAGGAAAAGGAAGAAGAAGAAGAAGAAGTAGCAGTGGTGGATCCACCAGAAGAAGAAGCGGAGAAGATGTCTTCGTTGGAGAAATCAAGAAGGTCGTCGATTCGAAGTAAGTCAGGTGGTGAAGATAAGCCATAGACGTCCATTGTTCTGTAATTTTCTCTTACAGAAGAAGACACTGTGTCTCTTATTACACTCTATGTGACTGGGTTTAGAGAGTCTTTAATAGTCGAGATAATGTAAGAGAGAGAGAAGAAGGCAAGAGAACGTGCATGAGACTTCTGACCATGCACCGTGAATGACCGACTCCATCTTCTTCACTTAATTCTACTTTTTTATTTTTATTTTTATATTTATCTATACAAAATCAAATAATTATATTTTTATAGTATTATCTTTGTTCTAAACATCGGCCTTTTAGCCGGCTAGGCGTTTGTCTAGACGTTACGGGAGGTTATACCGTCCCGATTTTTTTTTAATCGGTCCGATTATACCGATTTATTACCGATTAATTTTCGCCTAACCGATTAATTTCTGTCTAGCTGATTGTTTTTTTTATTTTTTTTGTTTAAATTTTTTTATTAAATTTTTTTTTACAAAATTTAATAAAAATATGTCATAATTACAAAAATAATCACTAATAATCTTTTTATTTTTAATTGTATATTTTTATTTATGTTAGTTATCATTTATAATGTTAAAATAATATCATTTTTTATTAAATAGAACTATTAAATTATTTATAATGACAGATTTACGAAATTTAAGTCATAATATATTAATGTTATAAATTTATTTAGAATATATAAAATTAAAAGCTTAAAAATAATAAAAAAATTTAAAAAATTAATCTCCGTTTAATCTCCAATTTTTTGGCTAGGTGTTAGTCTCACCCCAAACTCCGGACTAGCGACTACCTAGGGTTTTCTGCAACTGTATTTTTTGGTGTGGATTTGGAAAATGCGTTTACGTTTTGTATATCACAGGACCGATGATTTAAGTGGTTTGGTATATATGTCTACTCAATTCGAGTTGATTTCTTATAAAATTATTTTCATAATTTATCAATGCTAGGCAATTCTTTGATATAAAAATGAAACACAAAGAAAAATTGCATTCAAATTTGAAATTTCAACCAACAAATAATGTGTTTTGGTACGTTTTATACTTTTTTTTTTCTGACCGCAAGAATCTTGTAGTACTGCATCTGAAGTCTGAACCATAAAATGATGACAATTTGACAAAAAAAAATTCAAAAACAGCATATATATATATATAGTTAAAGCTAGGCTAGTGTATAACTTCAATATTTGTCTTATTGTATAATTACAAAATATGTTTTCAGGCATCATATATACATCTCTTTCATTGCTCTATACTATATATATATAGTATCCGTCGGAATTCCGCCTGTTTTCTTGTAGTGTATATAGTTTACTTATTATTTAGTGGGTCTATGTGTTATTTTTCTCTGAAATAATCATATGCATGTCCTTACATGAAACGTTATTATTTGGCTATCAACTAGTTTGCTGTAAGAGATGATCATGAAATTTTGAAAATGTTTATATGAACAGGACACGAACATTTGACAATTTGCAATTCTCATGTGCGATAAGAAATATTGTCTAACCAAGGCATATATACGATAAATATAGTTTGATAAATTTTAATCTGAAAAAAATAAAATAAAGTAATATCAAATTAAGGTTATTAAGTTAAGCGAAATAATACGAATAATGTAAGAAAGTTATAATTATTTTAATTGCTATTATTTTTGACCATTTATATGTAGTAGGCCGCATAACACATGCTTGATGGTACGTGCCGACAATTTTTGTTATTGACCTATCCACACAAGTGCTAAAGATAAATTATTTTAATTTAAGAAAATAAAAAGGTAATATAGCCACGTGGCTGCATGTGGGGGCCATAAATTTATTACTTTTAAATTTTCCATTTATTACTTTTAAATTTTCCATTTATTACCGACAGTTTATTTTCCAGCTGGCACTCTATATTTCGCTCAGAAGGTTCAGTTTCCATGTACTCATAATTTACCAAAATCTAAATGAGACGTACATTGACGTACGGTGACACTAACTTCTCTTTCTCTTGTTTTGGTCCTTTTTAATAAAGTAAATTTTTATTGACGAAAATAAAAATTGTATGATTTTTAAATTAGACTTAGGGATTTGATACTCCTAAATCTTGTGGTCTAGTGACTCAAGTAGTGGAAGTAAGCAAAGCAAGTGAGTGACCACTACGAACGCTCGTAACTCACATATAGTAATATTATATGATGATACTTCGAATTTATATGTTATTTTTGTTTCTTGAATCACGTGACAAGACAGATGACGGTGATCCCGAAGTAAACTGCAAGCATAAGTGCGGCCTCATGTGCCCATAATTACACTTAATGTTATTTTATGAGTTTTTTTTTCTTTTTTTTCTTTTTAAAGTCAATTTAGAAGGAAAGAAAATAAAAGGAGACGTTTTTGGTTTTGATAATAATATTCTCTGACGAATAACATGCAAAGTTGATAGACCATATGCTCTTTCTTTATCCCTCTTGTCTCCTTTTATAATATTTATAATAATTTCAAATGTTTATTACAAAAAATGGGAGAATAACTAATCTAACCTTAATTTTAGAGTTAATTGCTAGTTTAATATAGCAAAGATTAAGGTTAGTTGAGTTATTTTGTATCACAATAATACTCTTAAGGTGAAGAGTAAAAAAAAAACTATTTACAAAAATGCCATTAATGAAAATATTTAAAAAATGAAATTTCCGAGTAAAAAAAATAGAATATTTACGAAAATGCCATTAATGAAAAATAAATCTGCAATGTAAATCTGCGGTTCATGTTGTGGCAGAGTTAAGTGTTTGGCAGATTTATTTCATATCC
>KE159147.1:66802-82361 GCA_000411055.1 Leavenworthia alabamica | reverse complement strand
TCGGTTTAATTTACACTAAATAAACCAAACAAACCGAACCGAAACATGATTTTTGACAATTATTCGGTTAACCGAATAACAATTCAAACTGAACCGAACCAAAAGCCGAATCAAAAAGAAAAAAGTTCCGATCAGTTTATTCACCTAAAACCGAACAAACCAAAACCGGTATAGTTCGGTTTGGTTTTCGGTAAATCGAACAAACCGAACCGAATGCCCATGGGCTACTAAAGGTATTTGGTTGGCTTATATTTTAGACCATATCTTATTACTAATATACTGAAAACAGAAAACAAATATGTTACTGTATGAATTTTAGAAATTTTTATTATTTCGATTACAATGATCAAATTGGTATTGAGCGGTGAACCAAGAAATGAAATTTAATATTATCAATACTGTAACCTAACTAAACGCTGATGATCCAATATTGGGCACATAGAGACTTTTCATTAGGCATTTTATGCTGAGTGAGTTTGTTCATTGCGAACCGTATAAATAATGTTTGGGATTAAGATCACAAACCATGATATCGATGAAGAGATTAATCAGTTGTTTTGCTGGCGTTGTAGGCGTTGACAAGCTGAGTTTGGACTTCGTTAGACACAGCACAATGTTCTTTGTACTCCATTGTGAATTCTCCTTTTCCTTGTGTCATTGATCGTAGTGAAGTGGAGTAACCAAACATGTTGTTCAAAGGCACCTGTTAATAGAAAAAAAAAAATACATATTTACATGTTATTTAAGATTTCAAAATTTTAAAAGGATTGATTGTTAATAGATTGGTTCTCACATTAGCTGTGATTACTGAATCATCACCCTCTTGATCGTTTCCAACGATTATACCTTTCCTCCTGATAAATGAAAAAGTTGAGTTTATTATACTAATAGAACATGAAGACAATGTTAAGAGCTAAGGGTTTAGATTTTTTTACTTGTTGATGTCACCAGCAACAGTTCCTTGAAACTCAGTTGGTACTTTCAACTCAACCAACATTACAGGCTCTAGAATCACTGGTTTAGCTGCTGTATAACACAGTCTGAATGCATATATTGCAGCCATTTTAAATGCAAGTTCACTGGAATCTACAGCGTGTGAAGCTCCATCTGTTAATACTATTCGTAGATTCTCTACAGGGTGACCTATTAGTGAGCCTCTGCGATGGAATCAGGGATTATACAATCATTTACAACAAACAAAACAAGAGGGAAAGACGAAATTGAGAAAGACAAGTAAACAAGACCACTTACGAGTTTGCAGCTTCTTTGAAACCTTTCTCAATAGCTGGGATAAAACCAGATGGAATCGCTTGTCCAACGATCATGTTTTCGAATTCAAACTTCTCTTTAGAGCCAGGTGGTAACGGTTCAACATACCTAACAGTTATAAGAATTTAACTAGACATCATTAGGATTGGTTTAGAAGGGATCCAAACCACATCATTTAGCGTTTATAAGCTACTCACCCTGTAACCCTACCGTATTGACCTGCTCCTCCACTTTGCTTCTTATGTAAATAATCGAACTCAGCCCGTTGAGTAATAGTCTCCCTAAAATTGACACGGGGTTTACCGACAGTCGCATCAACCTGTTTGAAATTTCCAAAAATAAGCAGAAATAAGGGATTTTGTAGCGAAAACATTGTGTATGTTTGAAGTCAGGTACCTTATATTCTCTCCTGATGCGTTCAACATAGATGTCTAAATGCAATTCCCCCATACCAGAAATAATTGTCTGTCACATCAGGGATAAATGGAAGAATCATCAACAGTGAAAACTATGGGGTGAAATAAGAGAGACGTGCCGAGAAGCAACATAGTTCTTAGATGATACCTGGCCACTCTCGGGATCCAATCCGACCCGGAAAGTAGGATCTTCCTTCTGGAATCGATTCAATGCTTTCGAGAACTAACACCGAAAATAGATTTCAATAGCAAGTTTCCCAAAGCCAGAAATTAAAGGAAACATATGAAGTTCTTTTAGCTTTAAAATTCACAGAAGTTACCTGTCCTCCAGAATCTTTAGAAACTGGTTGAACAGCCAAGGACATAACCGGTTCAGGAACACTCATTGACGTCATTGTATATTTGACTGATCCATCCGTGAATGTATCGCCTGATAATATAAAGAGGTTTAGAAATGATCCAACATGAAACATAACATCAGAATTTCATCCCTAAAGTATGTAACACACGCAAATAATATGTTGAGTATGAACAAGTACATAAGAATTTTCTAGCCTACTGTACCCGATGCACATTCAACACCAAACACAGCTACAATTTGCCCAGCATGTGCCTCTTGAATATCCTGAAAATAGAATAAAATTCTTGAATCCGACTAGACAGGGCACTAGAGTTGCCACCACATTCCGTAATGGAATCTTAAGTAGAAAAATAAACTGCAATAAGTCTAACCTCCATATCATTAGAATGCATACGGACCAAGCGTGGAACCTGCACAAAAACATGAAATAGCATTTAGGTAAAATTAAGCATTGCTGGTGCTGCCCTGCAAGGGTGAAAATGAAAAACTAGTTTGAAATTCAGACAGTTTGTATCTATGATTCTGTTTAAGGCAGATGAGAATATGAATCCATGACATTGCCAGGCGATGGACATGACAACAATACTTATTAAGTGTGATCTGAAAGTAATACTAAGATCCATGAACTACTAACCTTAATTCTCTTTCCAGTATTGACATTTATGATAAATTCACCTTTCTTAATCACACCTTCATAAACTCTTCATCCAAAGAAAGTTAGCAATCAGCAATCAACAAATTCATGCCTGACGGGAAGGGCACAGGAGGTATGTCAGCTATGTCAGCAATTACCTCAGATATGTCAGCTGACCAAAACGACCCTCCTCTAATTTGAAAGCCAGCGCCACAAGAGGTCCATCTGGAGATCCAGTCAAGGTTACCTGAAACTCATTTATTTAGAACGGGTAAATTTTCTCCATTAAAACAAAATTTACATGATGAGTACCCTCTCTTCATCCTTTGTTTGGTCAAGAGCATAGTTATTGACTTCATTTGGAGAAGGGAGATAACTGATAACACCATCTAGAAGAGGTTGTACTCCCTGCAAACAATACAGAGTAAGCCAAATGTTAAAAGCTTTTTTAATACAAATACAACAGTATTAGGACAAATGTAAGGAAATATGTCATACAAACTTTCACAAATATCATCTTTAGATGCAATATATCAATTACCTTGTTTTTGAATGCACTACCCATAAATACAGGAACAAACTTTTGTGCTATGGTAGCTCTGCGAATAGCTTCCTGCACATATATAGCAGGCCAAAAAATGTTATAACAAAAATGCAAGTAGAAGAGCAATAATATCTAAATGCAGTAATTCATGGAAAATGAAATATAACAAAATAAATTTGATACAATGCCTAAGGAAAGTAGAAGAGTTAGGGCCCACATGATTCGAGATACCTTCAGGAATGATATCTGCTTAACTGAAATTAATCAACTAAATACCATAACCTGCCAACAGTTTCTATCTATTTTCCGGGAACCATCTTCTTATGATTTCATGCAAAGAATTAATTTAGTGCCAATGTGCCATCGAGATTATGTGTGCTACAGCACATGAGCACACACTGGCAATGAGTTAACCATTAAACACCATAGGAAGAAGAACAAGACCTCAAGCTCGGCAGGAGAGACAGGCTCATCATTGAGAAATTTCTCAGCAAGTACATCATCAACTTCAGAGACTATCTCTATTAATTCTCGCCTCTTCTCTGCAACCAAATCTTCCATATCAGCAGGAATATCACTAGCCACAACATTCTCACTGCAATTTATAGACAATAAAAAAGTCATAACATGTGCCCTACTAAAACATAAGCAATTAAAAAAAGAAAGTAATTTAGCACAAACCCGCTTGATCCATGGAAGAAATAAGCTTTAACATGAACAAGATCTATAAGACCCTGGAAATTTTCTTCCAGACCAATAGGCACTTGCACAGCTGCACTATGATGTCGGAGCTTAGCTCTTGCCTAGTAAAGTTAAAAGAAAAGGTAATAACCAGTAAACCTAAGCTTCATAGAACTCATTGATTCAATAAGTAAAACATAGAAGTATCATAAAGTTTACACACACTTGATTCAAGACTTTCCATGGATCAGCTCCCATTCTATCAAGCTTGTTGATAAAGGCAACTCTGGGGACTTGGTATCTTCTCATTTGCCTATCAACAGTAATAGACTGACTCTGAACACCACCAACACTGCATAGGACTAGAATGGCACCATCTAGTACACGTAAAGCCCTCTCCACTTCAATAGTGAAGTCAACGTGACCAGGAGTATCGATTATATTAACCTGATAACAATCCAAAAACCAAATACAACAGGATTAACACTAAACGGAGCTGAACTGAAATTCCAAAGAAATAACCAATCATGTAGCTCACCTTGTAATCCTTCCAAGTACAGTAGGTCGCAGCTGATTGGATAGTGATACCTTTCTCTCGCTCTAAATCCATGGAGTCCATTTTAGCGCCGACGCCATCTCTACCTCTGACTTCGTGGATCTCATGGATCCTACCTGTGTAAAATAGAACACGCTCAGTCAACGTAGTCTTCCCAGAGTCTATGTGAGCTGAGATCCCGATGTTGCGAAGCTTGTCCATCGATTCTTTCCACCATGGTTCCTTCTCATCCTTAGCCGCACGAGCAGCGCTTCCGGCGGAGAATTGGCGCAGCTGGAAATCTCCGCATAAAAGCGCGGAAGTCGGAGTTGAAGACCGTTTGTTTGACGAGAAGAGCCTGAAAAGGAGGTTAGGCGACGGAGATGTCGGAAACCTCGCCATGGTTTGTAGGGACGAGGGTTTTAGTTGGGAACTGAGTTTGAGAGGTTTTTTAGATAGTCGGGAAAAAAATGTATTTTGTAATTCAAGAAAAAAAAATTACTCAGCATAAAATAAATAGCACACCCGGTGGGACTCGAACCCACAATCGTTTGATTAGAAGTCAAACGCCTTATCCATTAGGCCACGGGTGCCTCTGTTATCATTTTACATTTGTATAATTAAGTCTACTCAATAGAGTAATGAAATGTCATCTTTTAGTTTAATCACATAATAACTCAGGCATAGATTTCGTTCCTTCAACGAATAGACTCAGTGAAGTAAATTTTGTAAAATGTAAAGTAGTAATGAACTTGTTCTTAGAACAAACTTGCATCTTTTTTAAAAACCTAAGGATAGCAGAATCATCTGGATCTGGTACGACAACTTCTCTGCACATAAAAAAGCGCTTAGAGCATAAGCAGGCAGAGATTAATAAGTAATGTTTCCTATAGAGGGACCATTTCGAGATCATTGTGTTGGCTTTTGGCAGATGATGGAGATGAAGACGAAGAAGATGATGCCTCTTTCTTCTCCTCGGTGTTCATCGCTTGTATTGGAGGAGGATCCATAGTAGTTGATGATGAAGCTTCTGCATCAGAGAGATGATTCTTCATCTCCCTGTGTTCTTGACACAAAGCACACCAGTGCAAGCAACAGTGAACCATGCAAGTGTCACAAGGAGCATTCTGCGATAAGTTGAAAAAGATCTATCAGAGATCATATCTAAATGTGAGAATGATCGGATGTGGGGTTTTTTTATTTGCCTTGAGATGATATTTCTTCTGGAGTTCTTGGCGGAATAAACCTGAATAGATTCCACACATCCACCAAGCAAAGAAGAGGCCTTCGCATATCACCACTGTTGTTTGAGGATCAATGTAGCCACTAAAGAGTGCTGTTACTGCTGCAAGTGCCATACCTCCTTCAACAAAGATTGCATGGCATACACATGGCTGGGTCCACGGAATCTCTTCCTTCACAGCTTCAATGTTACGCCCAAACAGTACACACGGGCAAAAGAGACCAGTCCTGCCTGCAAAAATCAAACAAGAGAGCATTGGGTCAAAGTGTCTTCTTAGGTGATTGATTATCTTCCATTAAGAAGGAAGTTAGAAGCATATTAAGACTAAAAAATGGAATATGAAAGGTTAATACATTACGCCAAACTAATAGAGAACTCATGCACATGAACAAGTGCTCAAGGATCAAATCTTTGGACCATTACAAAACAAAGAGGGAAACCTTACAGCTCTCAGGATCTTCAGCACAACCAAAAATGCCGGTGGTCCAGTTTTCATCAGATGGGGGTTCATAGCTTTCAGGTAGAACTTGCATACATTCATGGCACTTGCGCACATTCAACTGTAAACAATTTGAAACAGACAAAGCAGTAAAGTGATTGTAATAAATGATGAACAAAATTCTCAGCTAAGTTGAATAAAATGTCAAACTAAAGATTAAGAGAGCTCCAACAGTCAACATAAAATAAAAAATTCGCAAAAAGAAGGATAGTGTCTGAGTTTCTCCATTCCATCATACATTCTCTTATATGGAAGCTTCAAAGAAACATCACTAGAACCTAGCTTTGTTTTAATCGTTGCGTGATGAGGCTAATTAGTGTTGGATTGGATCTAAAGCAGTACGGCTAATCACGAGACCTCTTGCTTAAACGGCAGGAGAAATCTAAGATTGATCAAAAGAAATCTAATCATCGAAGACTAATTACACAGATTCTCAGTCAAACAATACTACGATTCAAGATCTAGCTCGACAAAAAAACAATCAGAATCAATAAGAACTCTGACAGACTAATACCACAGACGATCAAAACAATAAAATCGAAAACTATCCCCGATTAGGATACAGATCTGAATAAATGATTGAAGATACGAGATCGGAGTTGTTTAGAAACGTGCGTTAAATAAAATGCGGAGATACAATCTACCTGAGGAACATCAATCGGCTGATTCAGTTCGCCGGGTGTGATATCTTCAACAGGAGCCTGTTCTTTCCTCAATTTCACGTAACGCGAAGCGGCGTTTCCCTCCGCCATCGAAACACGTCAAGGTTGTAAGCAAAATAAGGTATAATAATATAAGTCTCTGAGACTCTGAAGATTTTCGCAGATGAAGTCGCCGGAATCGTCCCACGCGAATAACAGGACTTTCTCTAACAACGTTGTGACTCTTCTATCCCTGTGAGAAAGTCGTTGATGATAGAACAAAATGGGCGCAACGTTGTCGTTTTGCTCTCTTAAGAAGGTGTTAATTAAAAAGTTATAAGCTTATAACGAAAATAACTATAAACTTATAAAAAAGTTTGATGTTTAAAAGTTTTTTGTTGTTTAGAATAAGATTCAATTACATCTAACATATATAAGTTTATAAAATTATTAGAACGTGGATGCATGTTTTATGGTTTTATAAGGTATAGTTAGGGTTATTATTTTTTTATTTATAGGTTCGATTTGTTTTAGGTGGGGTTATTCAATTTTGTATTTTAATTGATTTTATTGTATTTTTAAAATAAAATCAAATCACCTGTTATTCAATTATGTATTCAGAAAAGTACAATAAAATACATTGTTATTGGATTAAACATTTGATTACTGATTTCAAAATACATTAAAATCAGCTATTATTCAATATTGATTTAAGTTATTTACATATGGATTTCAATGTATTTTTTTGTATTTTTTTTTAAAACATGAGTAATCAAAATAACAGGTAGTATTTTGAAATACTTCTTAAACTAAAATACAATAAAATTATTTTAAATTCTNAGGAAAACGAGAGAGTCGACAAAAGATAACCAAAAAAAAAACTACGGAGCGAGTTTCTTAGCTTAACAGCTTCTTGGTGGTCTGTTTCCTGGTTTTCCCATACCGGTTCAGTCAGTCCTCTAAAATGAAAAAGTTTAAAAGAGAGAGAGTTTCACTGCCAGAAGTCCCTTCGACGATGGAGTACGAACGGCGACTTGAAGCGGCGGCCAAATATATACTCGCGGAGGAGGCGCAAAGGAACCAAGCGCCTCCTAATTGCAGAGAATTCGGTGTCACGGCGACTCTGAAGCCTCACCAAATCGAAGGAGTCTCTTGGCTTATACGGAAATATCTACTTGGCGTCAATGTTGTTCTCGGTATAGCTTCGATTTCGTTTCAGATTATTCTTCCTGCAAGTTAGGATAATAATTAGGAAAATCAAAGTAATATAACTTCGATATTAACTTTTTTTTTTTTAATGTGTCTTTGATTCAAATTTCAGGAGATGAGGTACACCAATGTTTACTTTTTTGAAATGCTGTATTGGTCTCTTTGATTGTTTAGTCTAATCGAAGGATTCAACAGATGGGATTGGGAAAGACTCTCCAGGCAATTTCTTTCTTGAGTTATTTGAAGTTTGATCAAGGCTTGCCAGGGCCATTTCGTAAGTCAAATGAGATCTGCTTCTCTGATAATTTGTTCAGTAGACAAGTTTTGATGTCATATTTGTTAATTTTGTAGTGGTACTGTGTCCCTTAAGTGTAACAGATGGTTGGGTATCAGAGATAAGTAGGTTCACTCCAAAACTTAAACTTCTTAGATATGTTGGTGATAAGGTCTGCCGGCGTGATATGCGTAAGTCATTGTATGATCATGTCAACAAGAGTTCAAAGGTGAGTCTTCAATTTTTCAACTAGTCACTAAAATAGTAAAGTCACGAGTCAAAGTTGTACACTTCTTATATGAACTTGGGTTTTGGGGTTTGGATGTTGTCTACTCTTATATCCTTATTTTTGTTTTCAGGCACATTTGTTACCATTTGATGTGTTGCTGACAACATATGATGTAGCACTTGTGGATCAGGACTTTCTTTCTCAAATTCCTTGGCAGTATGCTATTATTGACGAAGCTCAAAGACTCAAGAATCCCAACAGTGTATGGTTCACGTTCCTCTAACTATACAATCCATTGAGTGGTGAACTGAATTGTAGATCCGTAGTTGCTTGATTACCATATGATTTTATCCTTTTATAGCCTTCTACAGTTAAAAACTGTTTGGTTAGTACTTACATTGTACATAGCCTGCCTGTATGATCATTTGACCATGAGTTATCTTACATAAAATTTGGCTATGTCACAGGTTCTGTACAATGTCTTACTTGACCAATTCCTCATTCCACGGCGTCTCTTGATTACTGGCACACCTATTCAGAACAATCTTACTGAACTCTGGGCTCTGATGCATTTTTGCATGCCACTAGTTTTTGGGACACTGGACCAGTTCCTTTTCACCTTCAAAGAGAATGGGGAGTGTCTTTCAGGTTTACTCGGCCTCTTACATTTTTGTGTTGATGATATTTATTCAGAAGATGTAAAAAGGTATTTACTAATTACTACCAGGTGTGTTCCCTCTGTGTTAAAACAGGTCTTGATGTGTCAAATGGTAAGAAAACATATAAGACTTTGAAGTTCATCTTAGGTGCCTTTATGCTAAGGCGTACAAAATCTTTGCTCATCGAGTCCGGAAATCTGGTGTTGCCACCTCTCACAGAGCTAACTGTGTAAAGTCTTGTACCTCATATTGCTAATCCTATCCAGTACTTAAAACTATCTGTGGCCTGTGGGTGCTCTATTTATCTTGTACGATTATCCTATTGTTCTGTATTTTTTCATGATAGAATGGTTCCACTCGTCAGTCTCCAAAAGAAGATATATACTTCCATATTGAGGAAAGAGCTTCCAGGGCTTCTTGCACTGTCTTCTGGAGGAACCAATCATACGTCTTTGCAAAATATTGTGAGTTAATTAATTTTTCATGTTTACTATCAAGCTGCTCAATTTATTTCATAAAATGCTTTAGCTATATTTAGACAATCGTGAAACAGTTTTTATATATCTCCCGATGGGTTTCCTTGAGCAGGTTATACAGCTAAGAAAAGCATGTAGCCACCCTTACTTATTTCCAGGTATTGAACCCGAACCTTTTGAAGAGGGCGAACACCTTGTTCAGGTATCCCAGATGTTTACTACTATCTAAACAATCCTCCTATATGTTTCCATTGAATAAAAATTCTGTTCATTAACTATTACATTCTGACAGGCGAGTGGTAAGCTTTTAGTTTTGGATCAACTGCTCAAGAGGCTCCATGATATTGGACATCGTGTTCTCCTATTTTCCCAAATGACTTCCACACTCGACATTTTGCAGGTTTCATTATAAAGCTGTTTATTGTTTGTTACGCTGGTAGAGTATACTGAAATTTAGTTTATACCCAACACAGGATTTTATGGAGCTGCGTAGATATTCTTATGAGCGCCTTGATGGATCAGTACGGGCTGAAGAACGTTTTGCTGCAATAAAGAGTTTCAGCATGAAAGCAGAAAGAGGATTGGATTCTGAAGCTGATGCAAGCAATGCTTTTGTTTTTATGATCTCAACAAGAGCAGGTGGAGTCGGTTTGAATCTTGTTGCCGCTGATACCGTACGTTGATTTCTGTTTTTTTTTCGTATATGGAAATGGAATACACAGCATGTAGAAGATAAACCATGTTTTGTTACTAGTGCTTATTCGAATGTTTTATATTATGCAGGTTATATTTTATGAACAAGATTGGAACCCGCAGGTGGATAAGCAAGCTTTGCAACGAGCTCATCGAATTGGACAAATCAGTCATGTGTTGTCTATAAACCTCGTCACTGAACATACTGTAGAAGAGGTCCGTCGAAGTTATTCCAAATTCCAATCACAGTCATTACAACTTATTATCAAAATTTAAGTGCATCTGTTATTCAGGTTATTTTAAGGAGGGCAGAGAGAAAGTTGCAGCTTAGTCATAATGTTGTGGGAGATAATATGGAAGAGAAAGAAGAAGATCGTGGTGATTTGCGATCTCTAGTGTTTGGGTTACAAAGGTTTGATCCTGAGAAGATTTACAATGAAGAATCTGATAACCTGAAAATGGTAGAGATAAGTTCTCTTGCTGATAAAATTCTTGCAATACGTCAAAACGTTGAACCTGATAAGGAATCAAGAAAGTTTGAATTCAATTCGAGTGACACTATGCAAAGAAATTCATCATCTGCAAGTCTAAATTCCGAGCTTGATGAAGCTTCTTACCTTTCATGGGTTGAGAAATTGAAGGAAGCTTCACGATCAAGCAAGGATGACAAGCTTCTCGAGTTGGGAAATAGAAAGAAAGCACCTGAAGAAAGACATATGAGAGTTGAGGCTGCCAGGAAAAAGGCAGAAGAGAAGAAGTTAGCCAATTGGGAAGCACATGGTTATCGATCTTTGTCTGTGGAAGAACCAGTTTTTCCTGATGATGTTGATTCAAAGTCAGATGCAGGATCTCTTCACTTTGTTTATGGCGACTGTACGCATCCATCAACTGTCTCTAACGAGCCAGCAATCATATTTAGGTAAAACTTCATTTCAGTTTGTTCTACTTAAAAAAAGCAATCTCAACTAGCTCTGAAACTAGCAAATATTGATATAACATTCATATGTTTAATTATTACCGTTGTTTATTGGCAGCTGCGTTGATGACTCTGGAAACTGGGGTCGTGGAGGAATGTTTGATGCTCTGTCAAAACTTTCTGATACTGTACCTGATGCCTATCACAGAGCATCTGAATTTAAAGACCTTCATCTTGGAGATGTGCATCTCATTGAAATCGAGGGTCTGCAATTTCCTTTTGAGGTTTTATAATAACCTCTTCTAACTGAGTTGTCATGCCTCATTATTATTTTCTGTTGTGCAGACAATGACGACCAACAAAACACAGAAGAAAGTAAACCTCGTTGGGTGGCACTTGGAGTTGCACAATCTTACAATCCAAGGCGTAAAGTGCCACGTAGTAGCATTTCAATTCCAGATCTTGAACGTTGCTTGGCCAAAGCTTCATTCTCTGCTTCTCAGAGATCGGGTATGTATAAAAACTTGATTGCTTTCTTCAGAAATTTTCATGATTTTTATATATAAATGTGTTCCCAAAGAACTTAACGGTTGTTTTTTTCATATTGGGAATGTCTCTGCTTATTGAAAAGCTTCACTCCACATGCCACGTATCGGATACCAAGACGGATCAGACCGATCTCAATGGTACAGTGTTGAGCGTCTTCTTCGCAAATACTCCTCCATTTTTGCCGTGAAAATACTCGTGTAAGTTTCTTTATCTATTTTGCCATCTAAAAAGTCATAAACAAACTCATCTCCGACGTCGATGTTACTTTCTTGCAGGTACTATTACCGTCGATCTCCCTGATGCTCACTTACTGTACAATGTACATTAGTCGCTGTGTGGTGTTAATTACTGTGTGTTTTTGTTGTTTGAATGTTTATTAAGTTAGGCCCATTAGTGGTATACTGGCCCATATGTAAATGTAATTTTAAGAAAATATAGAGAGCCTAATCTTCTCATATTCGACTCGTGCGTATCTCATCTTGATCTCTGAGTCATTTTTACACGTGTTGCGTCGCCACTGCATCTTATTCCACGACACTTCGTCAAAATTGTTGTTCAATCGGCAGGCTGGTTTCTATACCCCGCGGCTTAAGAAATGATCGGAAGCATTGAAGTTGGGTCGTCGTTTTGATCCGAGATTCCTAAAGCTTCAGGTACTTTTCTTTTTCAATTGACATCAGTTGCAGAACTTAATTTTTTTTTTCTTATTTCCGTTTATATGTTGTCAATTACTGCCAATTTTTGAAATTGATCATTTGGAAAAGCAATAAGAGACGTAGACTGAAATTGATCATTTGTTTAATATGATGTGAGTTAGAAACTGATCAGAATGGGAGAAGCTGGTCAGTCCAGAGACCCAGAATCCATCACGCCTCTAGTTGTAAGTTTTTCTCACTATACTTTCTTAATATAGAAAGATACACAATTAACCCAAATGTAGCTCGGATCATATAAGTAACTGTTTGGTTTTCTATACATGAAACTGCCTTCTTTTTGACTACAGGGAGGTGGAACTGAAGACAATGGAGATGCAGCACCACAACTGTTTAATTCTTTACCAGCTCTCAGTGAAGCTGCTTCTTATATAACCCAAGCTACTTCTTACTTGGGCAGCTGTTTCTCTGACTATTCAGGTTCCCTTTTCCCCCCTCTCTTTTCTTTTTTCCTTCCACTCTATGGTGATCTCATCCCCATAGACTAATCCAGATTTTGCTTATACTGTTTTTTTTTTCAATGTCTTCTTCAGTAGAGTATGGTGGTAAAGATTCATATTCCCACCCCCATGAGTTGATACGATCTACATCAGGAGTTAACGGGAGTTCCCTAGTAAGCGTATGCCCTTTGCCTGGTCAAAGATGTTCAACTTCTTCTGAGGCATCTACATCTGCTACCAACAGTCCATCAATGGAATCTACTGAGACTCTGTCACAGCCATCAAATGCAATTGTAGCATCTAATCCGTTAGGTTTCAATGGAATTTCCATGTTCCAAGGGTACGTATTCTTTTCTAGGACAGATACAAATTTCCGCAAATCCTAAGAGAAATGAAAAGTGCTAATAAATGTTAAGCTGAAAGCCTGAAACTTCTTCTTGTCAAGTTGTTTTCAGCATTTGATCTATATCTTTTTTTATCAGGCTCATTGAGCGGGCACGGAGGACGGTCCGAGGCTCTGCAGATGACATAGGATGGTTACAACGTGACCCAGAGATGCCTCCTGTTCAAGATGGAACTGATAGGTTCAATAAAATTCTGGATGATATCGGGTATGGAATGGTTGTAGTTGCATGTTTATGTACTTTGTTCTTTGTAATATGTTGTTTAACATCCTGTTTTTACTGAATGGCTGCAATAATCACTTTTTATATTTCCAGGCATGGTGTACACAGGCTTCCAAATACACTGGTGTACCTGTTGGTTCCAGGTAGCACTTCTTATTCTCTCCAGCCAGCTATTTAGACTGCATAACTGTAGATTGGAGGACCAAAGAATTTGTTAAGAAAACAAAATTTTCAGGTCTTTTCAGTAATCATGGACCTCTATATTTTGTGGATACAAAAATGAAATTCTCAAAGATGGGGTTGGCCTGTCATATAGCCAAGATTCACAGCGAGGTAGTCATAACTAACTCAACCTAATACAGTTTCGTTTGGTGTGTAGCACACTGATGTACAAAAAATGTTTATATGTCAGTCCTCGGTTGAGAAAAATGCGAGAGAGATAAAGGAATACATAGAGGAACTCTGTTGGGGATCTAATAAACGAGTTCTACTTCTTGGGCATAGCAAAGGAGGTATAGATGCAGCTGCTGCTTTATCACTGTACTGGCCTGAACTAAAAGATAAGGTCGCTGGGTTGGTGTTGGCACAGAGTCCATATGGTGGAAGCCCAATAGCTACTGATATCCTCCGTGAAGGACAACTCGGTGATTACGTCAATTTAAGAAGGCTCATGGAGGTTATGATCTCCAAAGTCATAAAGGTTTGCAACAAGTCTCTTGTACAGATGTATTATATCGAGCATTACTTATATATAGATTCTATTGCTCTGGTGTTGTTTTTGATAAATTTCTTGAAACCTTGTGAAGGGTGACATTCAAGCTTTGGAAGATTTAACCTACGAGAGAAGAAAAGAATTCTTGAAAAAGCATCCACTTCCCAGAGAACTCCCAACGGTTTCATTCCGCACAGAAGCTAGCATTAGTCCAGCGGTTCTAGCCACTTTATCACACGTGGCACATGCCGAACTTCCTCTGACTAACCAAGCAACAAAACTGCCGGTGGTAATGCCACTTGGTGCTGCAATGGCTGCTTGTGCTCAGCTGCTTCAGGTAAGATACGGTGAAAAGAGTGACGGGCTGGTGACTTGCTGCGACGCAGAGGTTCCTGGTTCAGTGGTGGTTAGACCAAAACGTAAAGTAGACCATGCTTGGATGGTTTACTCATCATTGAATGAGGTTCCTCTAGAAGCTGATGCTGCTCAAGTTTGTGAAGCTCTGTTGACATTGCTTGTCCAAGTTGAGGAAGAGAAGCTACGTAAACTCGATTGATTACGTTCTTTCAACACTTATATAAACTTGGATTATCTTGCTTCTGCATCCGTCTTGAGACCTCTAAATTGTTTTATTTTTTATAATCATCTACAATTCACAATTAAGTAGAAAGAACCTTCGGCTATATATGTCTTGTATCGTTAATGAATATGATTAGTTTGGTTATTATGTAAATCTAGTGACAATTTGGTTAACGAGTTTATAAGCTGACCGACTATATTTTATTTGTGAATGTTGTTCCCAAATTGCCCTCAAGATGTTAACAAAATTACGACATCTTACTCCGTCGAATCCATTAACTTCATCTCTCTCTCTCTCTTTTGTTTCTTGCTTTGCTGTATTTCGCGAGAGTATCCACTCGTTTGGGTTGGGATTTAACCTTTTGTAGCATCAGACAAGAAGGTCTATATCTGTTTTGAGAGGATTATAGTTTGGTAGAATTTGTAAGACCGGTGAGATTAGGGTTTCTTTTTTTTTCTTATGCTGGGGGAGCTGAGCAATTGAATTGAATCAGCTCGGTTGAAGCAATCAAACACATAGCTCGAAACGGATAGGGGTTTTCTGGGTAATAGTTACGATTGGTTTAGGGTTTGTATTGGAGTTTCATCCACTCAATCTGAATGTGAAAGAAGCTTTATCCTGTTGGCGATTTTAGGGTTTTCTTTTGAATGGCGAGCACAG
>KE159147.1:46808-66765 GCA_000411055.1 Leavenworthia alabamica | reverse complement strand
GCCGTAAAAAAACAGCCTTTCTTTTGGCCCTCTTCTGAAGACAAGGTTCTTTCTTTATCCCCCTCCCTTGTTACATGCCCTTACTCATATCTCTTTGTTTGTTCTCATGTGTCTTGCTTTAAGTTGTTGCTCGTTGAGGTTTTGTTCATTTGTTTTAACTTGTAATAATTCATTCGATTTCTTTTGTTATTGCTCGGTTGAAGTTGTGTTTACAAGCTGCCAATTGGGGGATTAGGGATTCTGTCTCATAAGAATTTTGGTCTTGTTTGATGCAGCTTGATACTGCAGTTCTTCAATTCCAAAATCTCAAGCTATCACAAAAGCTAGAGGCTCAGCAGGTGGAGTCTTCTATTCTTGAGGATATACTTTCGAAGATCAAGGATAAACAATTACCATACACTTCTACTTTGAAGACTGTTCATAAGTCTTGGGATAAGGTAACACTGATTTTGCTTTTGTTCCTAATATAACTTACGAAACTGTTTATAAGATTGATTACAAAATTCAGCTGTTTGTCTGCTTCTTTTTTCTAAAGATTAGTGATTTTCTAGCAGCTTACAGCTGCAGTCCAATCATGCTCTGTTCGTGTGAGTGAATCAAGCAGCAAAGCTCATAGGTTCGTAAACAAGGAGGGTATGAACAGCTTGGCCCGCCCCTTCTTCTTTCCTTTAGTGCTAGGATCTAGTTTAAATTTGCTGTTATATGTCACAAATATGAGGTTCCCAAATATGACTTGCTGAAAGGAAAATTTAAAATTCGTACACAGATGGGTCTTCTCCTCCCGTGAAATACGATTTCATCAACCGGCTACTTGAAACTGGTGCCACTGAGAACTCCTCATCCGATATCTGCTCGAATGGGATGGAAGAAAGTAGAGGAGGGAATACGTCAAGCCAACATACACAAACCTTGTATAACCTAGTAGCTGCAACCAATGATTTGAGGTGTTTAAAAGATGAGTTATATCCCACAGTTCTCAGAACTGGTCTTGATAAAGGTATTGTGTCCACTGCATTTGATTGTCAGCTCCTCTTCTGGCCTTTAGTATTATTCTAGTATTAACCCAGGTCTTGGCGGAATTACTTCCCTTTCTAGATTTGTGTGGTCAACTAGCGCTCAATGAGTTGGAATCAGAAATTAAAAGTTTCAGAGTGATTCTAGATGATGTACTTGTAAAGTCCAAATCACTTTTGAGAGAATTGCAGACTCACCGCGATGCTGATGCTAAAGTTAGAGCAGACCTGAAACGAATAAGAGGTAGCTACTTTGTCTCCTCTCATTCGAATATTGACTGTTAAATGCATTCTTATTATTGGCAGTCTTTACATGGACATCATGTACATGCATCAAATATAAGGTTGTGTTCATATTCGTTCTTGACAGAAAAAGGTCAATTTAAATACATGGAAAGCTACTTAGATCATATCCCGGTTTTGATTGATGAGGATAAGTGTAAGTAGAGGTGGTAAAATTATGAAGCTTCCATTTCCATACCTGCATATTTATGATAGGCACTACTCAGGTGTTTAACAGCCAGGATAGGATTTGGATCATAGAGATTAAGATTTAAAAGAGAGATGCATTAAGTCTGGTAGAAAACCTCTTTGGTAAAGCCAGCTGTTAACAAGACATGTAGTTGTGGAAGATTTACTCATTATTAAACTAATGGGTGTACAAGCCCTTTTAAGACATGAACTTCTTAGAAATATTTTATCATTTGAGATGCCCATGTTCATATATTTCAATACATTCTGGGTGATAGAAAACCTGGTAATTCTTTGAGAATGACATACATACATAAAAGCGAGGCATCCTAAAATCTGGAAACTAATTGCCTATTTACCTTCAGATGCAAGATTTCACTCCGGAAATAGTCAATAGCCAGTGAAGAGACTCATAAAGAGTTGAATTTATTTTAGTTTACATACCTGCTTAAGGATTAAGGCTTTGTGACTGCCATATGAACTGACATTATACTTTCTTTGTTCTTATTCAAAGGGGAGCTACAGGATGAGGTTGTAGAGCTTCAGCAGTGCAATGGTGACTTGTCAGCATTGAGAGCAGAAAGGGATGCAACGGCTGGGGCGTTTTTCCCAGTGTTGAGCCTTGGAAATAAGCTTGCTACCAGCGATAGGGAAAAGGATAAACAAAGGGATCTGCAAGACATGGAAATAGTTCTGAAAGAATTAACGGTATATTTCCTTTTCATTCATAATGTTTTGAGTTTTGGTTTGATAACAGCCTGGATTTTATAGGTCCTGGCTTCAGGTAGGCTGCAAGAGCTGAAAGATCTTCATGAGGAGAGGACAAAGATACTTGAAAAAATGAGTATTTTACAGGTCAGTGCATGATCTGCTTGTATTACTTTATTTCTGCAAGTGTTTTGACGTATGAAAACTTGTTGAATGTATCTTCTTCTAATTTGCTAAAACTGATGTAAGAGTTTTTTAACAGAATAAATCAAAGTGTGTGAGGTACATCTCATCTTCTCAAGCTTGCCTTTCTTTAAAAGACCAGCTGGAAAAATCTAAAGAAGCAGTTTTCCAGTATATGGCTTTACTTGAGAAACTGCAGGTTACATGTGGATTGCGATTTTCATTGTGTATCTATCTTTATAAACTTTATGTTGTATATTCGGTTGTGAAGCTTTTCTCCATTCGGAAATTTTAGGTTGAGAAAGATAGTATAGTCTGGAGGGAAAGGGAGGTGAATATGAAAAATGAACTAGTTGATGTTTCTCGAAGGACTTCCGCGGTTGCTGATTCTAGAATGGCTTCTTTAGATGTGGAGATACAGAAACAACTGGATGAGAAAATGCGAATCAATACTAGGCTGGGAAATATTTCAAGAGAGCGAGGTCACAAATTGATTACTTTGGCTTCCAATTCCGTATCTCCCACCTACCCCTTTTTCAACTTTGATGTCTGATTAAGTGATTCATAAGTCAGGTAGAAAAGAAATCTTTGCTGATATGAAGGCATTAGTTTCTTCGTTCCCCGAGGAAATGAGTTCCTTGCGAAGTCAGTTAGACAACTATAAAGAGACCGCTGGAGGTATTCATTCTCTGCGGGCTGATGTGCAATCCCTCTCTGGGGTTCTATGTAGGAAGGTGGGCAAGAAAAATTTGAACTATGAATTATGTATCTTGTTACCAGTTTATATTTAGCTAACTTAATTGGTGAACAGACAAAAGAGTGTGAAGCATTGCATTTGAGATCAGCTGATTATACTTCTCAGCTATGTGACCTGAATGCTATGGTATGATGCTTACCTTTTTTTATTGCACCATCCACCGCTTATATGTTGATGGCATTAATATTGTTTATCATTACTTGCATTATGTCAACCTTGTTTGGAAATGTTTTTCTTGGAAAAAGTATTGCGAAAAGACAGATCAGCAATTTTAAATCATATTTAATGTCATGTGAAAAGGTAGCTGTATGTTCTTTACTTTTCTAAGTTAAGCTAGGTCTGTCATGCAGGTTCATGATTTGAAGAACAGTCATGAGGAGTGGAAGCTATTTCTGGACATGTATAAACGTGAGTCCACTGATTCAAGGTAAGCACAATTATATATAATAAATCCAGTGATCCATATCCAAGATTTAGATTAGTAAAGAAAAGTTTCCTTACCTTTTCATGCTGTGGATTGTGGACGAATATATAGTATACTAGCACTGTTGTTAATCTTGCCTTTGGACTCAGCCATCTTATCTTGCTAAAAGTTGTCAATATTTCTTGCGTTTCTGAAGAAACTTATGTTCACTTTGCAAATTTATCCTTCACTACCATACGTATTCTACTTATGCTTTCATCAGATGAACTGTTATTCTTCACAGCTTTTAGATATGTTAGGATTTGTTCATCTTCTTCTCTTGGTTGAACACATTATCAAACTGCGCTTTGTACATTTCCTTAAGCATCATTGTAGATATTTTGCTGTGGCAGGGACATAGCTGAAGCCAAGGAACAGGAGTACAGAGCTTGGGCTCATGTTCAGAGTTTGAAATCCTCCCTTGATGAGCAGAATCTGGAGTTGCGTGTTAAGGCAGCAAATGAAGCTGAAGCAGTTTCTCAACAAATGTTGGCTGCTGCCGAAGCGGAGATTGCTGATTTAAGGCAGGAAATGGATGATTGTAAACGGTAAACAAATAGAACTTGTCTTCATTAGCAATTCTATATGACAACTTTTTTTTTGACAAGGATAGGTCTTTTATGTTTCAGGGATGTCGCCAAGCATTCTGATCTTTTGAAATCTAAGCATGAAGAACATGGAACATATCTTTCTGAAATACAGGTTGGCTTATGAAATTTCTTATTCCTTTGTTATTAATACATTTTAAAAACCTTGATTTTGAGTATCGATTTACAGTAACTATCTTCTTTTAGACAATTGGAAGTGCATACGAGGACATTGTACCGCAAAACCAACAGCTTTTAATTCAAGTTACAGAGAGGGATGACTATAACATCAAGGTATTGAGTCCAAAACTGTTGTTCCTCTATCTAAGCTATATCTGTAATCACACTTTCACGTATTAATGGCGATGGACCAATTTCTGTTGGCACTTGGATCCGATTTTGAGATGTATTTATTTCCTCGGCCATTATTGTTTCCAGCTTTTCTTGGAAGGCATAACTTCAAGGCAGATGCAAAATGCTCTGCTTATCGATAAATACATCATGGATAAAGATATACAGCAAGGTAGTGCATCTGCTAGTTTCCTATCCAAGAAATCCTCAAGGATTGAAGATCAGGTATATATCTGTGTGCCTATATTCTTAAATTTTAAGCCTCCTTATTGTAAGACTTTGACTTGAAGGCGTTTTATCTTGCAGCTGAGGTTCTGCACAGATCAGTTTCAGAAACTAGCAGAAGATAGATATCAAAAGTCTGTTACTCTTGAAAATCTGCAAAAGAAACGTGCAGACATTGGGAATGGCTTAGAACAAGCTAGGTCAAGGCTTGAGGAGTCACATTCTAAAGTTGAGCAAAGTCGAGTGGATTATGGTTCATTGGAACAGGAACTGGAAATCGAAAAGTAAACCCATTGATCCATCCTTGTTATATAATCTCATAAAAAAAAGTATTAGTGATGAAGTTACTGTTCCCTACTGCATAAAAAACAGATTCAATAGGAGAAGGATAGAAGAGGAAATGGAAATAGTGAAAAAGAAAGTTTATCGGCTTCGATCTCTGAGAGAAGGATCATCAGCCATTCAAAAACTCCTACAAGAACTCAATGAATTCAAAGAAATTCTCAAGTGTAAAGCCTGCAACGATCGGCCAAAAGAGGTAAAAGACTTGGACTCACTGCTCAGGTTATGATTTTTGAATTAACTTTGTACTGAATCCTGATGATTGGTCTTTGGTTTTGATAAAATGTTAAAAGGTGGTGATCACGAAATGCTACCATTTGTTTTGCAACCCTTGTGTGCAAAAGATCACAGGAACTAGACAAAGAAAGTGTCCGACATGCTCTGCAAGTTTTGGAGTAAACGATATCAAACCTATCTACATATGACTTCCCTCAAAGTCAGTGTGTGTGTGTGTAAACAAACAATGATGTCTCATAGTTTTCTCTTTTTAGATCTCTGTAATGATATTGGGAATTGTCATTAATATTTATGGGATAATGCCAAATCAGAGATTTTGAGAAACCATTGTGAGATTTTGATCATGTGATAGAAAACAGATAGTAATAATATTTACACTTTTTTAGGGACTCATGACTTTGATGTGTTTTAGTTCTGCTCTCTTTGTCTAAAGTAACTATTTCTATAAAATGTTAAAAATACAATAATGAAAAGTGTAAATGTATGTGAGTATATCAATCATATAAAAGAGAAATATGAATAAATGAATTTATTATGTAGAAACTTATTGGGAGAAAAAACGATAGATAAAGGTAAAGATCACATGTTTTAGCTCGATTCTTTCTTTTTCTTTTGTTTGCCACTTTATTCCTAAAGATAAAGATCACATGTTTTATCTCCATTCTAGTTCTGTCTCTCAATCAATATGTGTACATATATATATCAATAATTAAATAAAATAATCATAAGTTCTGAAAGGTAGAAGTATGGTTTTGTTGTGAACAAGATTATTATTCTCTAAATATAAAATTTTACAAATTTGTTTACAATAGCAAGGGAACTATTGACTATAAGTCTAATCTAGGTTTTCTACTTTAACGTTTTAATCAATTAAATAAGAGTAATTCCTTCTATGTCACCATTTATAGTTTTTAAGATAAAATTACATTATTTTTTTTAATTAGATTTAAATACTATTTTTTATTAAAATCATATTTTTAATTTAATGTTAGGGTTGAGTATTTAATTGTTGGGTTTAGTTTTTTATTATTTAGGTTTAGTATTTAGTGTTTGGGTTTAATATTTATTGTTTCGATTTTATGTATTTTCTCAAGAATAAAATCTAATTTTTAATTCAATTGAATTATTAAATGGTAATTTTGTCTTAAATTAATTTTAATGTTATTTATGGAAATTAAAGTTAATTTGATGGTATTTTTGAGAATTGTCCATTAAATAATTAACATACGACCAAATCTTGGTCTTTTTTTAACAACTATTAGTTAATGTATTATAATTATTTGAGAATTGTGTATCTTTAAATATGATATAAAGAAAAGAAAAATATGATTGATTGCTCTCTCAGTACATAGGATTCTGATGGAACCATAATATAGTTGCAAATAATATATTAAAAATATAAAAAGGAGTAATTAATGGTATGTACATAGTTAGGTTTGCATGCCACAAGATACCAAACAACAAATTTACCTTCTTCTAATTTGTCACTCATTGTATCTTCCAAACCATCAAGGTAAGGATATATTCTATATGATTTTTATTAGGATCATTTGACATATTGTATCTAACAAAACTAGAACTTAATATTTGGTATTCTAAGATATTTATGTGATTTATCAATAAACATATGTGTAGTTAGAAATCTATTATAAATTATATAATCGGAACTATTCATTGTGTAATGAAGTTCATATTGTAAATACATGCAAAACTATTAAAAAAATGAATAACTCTTCATGAATTTTTCTAGTGAATAATCCAATAAATTCTCTTTATAGTTCTATTATATAGTAATTTCTTCTAATACCATCATTTATAGTTTTTGGGACAAAATTACATTAATTTATTTAATTAGACATAAATACCATTTTTTATTAAAATTATATTTTTAATTTAATGTTTGGGCTGAGTATTTAGTGGTTGGATTTAGTTTTTTATTATTTGGATTGAGTATTTAGTGGTTGGGTTTAGTATTTATTGTTTGGATTTTGTGTAATTTTTGTAAAAATATAATTTAATTTTTAATTTAATTGAATTATTAAATGGTAATTTTGTCTTAAATTCATTTTAATTGTATTTGTGGGAATTAAAGTTAATTTGATGGTATTTTTGAAAATTGTTCTTTATTATATGAGTTCCGAATGTGGCCAGAATGAATACATGATGTCAGTTCAGATCATTATATATATATATAAGTCTATAACTAAATTCTTCTATATATAATATATAATGCCATTTAAATAACAATCAGATATATCCAAAAAAAAAATAGAAGTATAATACAGACCACGATATAAATATTAATTGATAGGCTGCTAAGAAATGAAGACTTAAACCTTAAAATCATGATAGAATATGAAATTAACCCAAACATATTTATATTTAAAAAAAAAACATTTAATTATTATTAGTACTATGAATGAGATAATGATAGTGAGCTCACTTGTACACCCACTATTTTTCTATTTAATGATCTGTCTTCAACTATCCCTAAGTTTCACCAAATCAATAAATATATATAATTCTATTTGTTAAAAATTATTTTTTCTATTATGTATTTTTATTGTGGAGGATAAATCTATTTTCGAAATATGTGAATCAATGATAACGAGGTTCGATGTGGATTTTTTTTTTCCTGCTTTTTACCTATTTTTATATTTGATGACAAAAAAAAAAAACTATTTATTATTTATATATAAAAAAAATGTTATTAGTCACTCTCAAATCTAAGGGTCCAATATGTCTGGGAATCAAAAGAGTCTAAATAGCCTTATAGTGGTGAACAGAGTAAGATGTTGGCCAAAAGCAATCACCTTATTACAGTTTATATCTTCTCACTTTAAACAGACATTAAAGAAATGGACATAAACAACATAACAAACAAAATGTTAAAATGGATTGTATTACTAGATAGGTGCATTGATCTTTTACTAACTACTACTGTTTATTTACATACACTTTTTGTTATAGTTTACTACTCTTTACGTAAAAATGTTCTTTGTTATAAATATTCTTTGACATGCGGTTACGCATATACGACATCTTTATGATGGATAAGCTTTCTTCGCAATACTCGGATCTTCGACGGATAGTTTTGCAGGTACTATATTCTTTTTGATGGTATAAGCTCTCTCTGCAATACGAGATCACGACGGACGATACTATATGCGCACACCAGAACCTCTGGAAAGACTTTACATCCTTTAATCTGTAATAACTGCGTTCTCTGGGTTTCGAATCTCAGACCTGATATAGAAGCCTTTAAACCTTTAACCACTAAGTCAATGGTGCTTCCTCATTTACAACACACTATATATATAGTAAATGTGTTGTAATAATTAGCTAAACTCAAATTTTATTGATTATGACTAAAGATTATATTTAATCATGTTTGTGAAAAAATCATACTAACCTTTTAAAATATAGTTTCTATAAATAAACAAATGATAGTTTTTTGGAAAAAGTATAATAACAAATATTAACATATATGTGATGACAACATTTAAAACGAGATATCACCACAAAAAAATTATTCTCATGTAAGTTATAAGTTAAAACAAAACCAAAATCCCAAAATGTTAAATTCTAGTGATATAAAAAAAAAATTTTAACGTCTACTACATCATCAGTATTACATATTTTTTAGGAATGCGAGAACAATTTCTACTTACGATAATTCTATGACACATATACTCTTCGACATGTGGTTCTGAATATACAACATCCTCGTGATGGATAAACTCTCCCCGCAAACCCAAAAATATATATTTTTAATAAAAGATGTTGGTTAAAATATATGATCCTGCTGTTTTTAAATTATTAATACACCACATTTATATCACACAAACAAACTTCTGCTATAAACACAAATTTTATTTACAAAAAAAAATTAATAACACCACAAGTTGAAAAAGATTAAACGTAAATAGAGAAAATGAAGAAAAAGAAAAATAAAAAAAGAGAAAAGAAAAGAAGAATATGAAAATGATAAATTAATTAGGTGTTGTGTTAGTGAGGTCGAAGGGGGTATTTTAGTCATTTAGACAGAAAAACGGCTCTTCAAGTCGAAACCCGGTATCGGCTCCACAAAGCTGCCACGTAGACGAGTAATAGCAAAACGCATCGTTTCGTATCATCATCTCATTCCCATCAGTAAACAAATCCGGCAAATCAAACAGCTTCTCTTCGTCATTGTCTTTGTCCGTACACGAAGTTGAAGCATCCGAAGACTCTTGAGTCTGAGTCTGAGTCGTCGTCGTCGTGCTAGTGTCCGAAGAACACACCACACTGTTCGACGATAACAACTGAGTTACCACGGCTCGTTTCGGCTCGGCTTCAGCTAATTCAGCTACTTTTAAATTATTCACACAGAGGTTGTCGATGGCCGGATCTTGCCACTTTACGGCGGCTAAAGAGGCAGCGGCTTGAATATCTTTAGGAGAATTGGTGACTGGACGAGGAAGCTCACCGGATAATTCAGGAAAATTGAGGTAAGCCGTTGAACCTTTGATAGCTAAAGCCGCCACATCATGAGCTCGAGCTGCCATCTCAGCCGTTGGATAAGTCCCAAGCCAGATTCTTGATTTCTTCTTCGGCTCTCTAATCTCCGATACCCATTTACCCCAGCTTCTCATCCGTACTCCTCTATATGTCGGATGCTTATCTCCACCGTTGATCTTTCGCCGTTTCCCTCCTCTGTCTTTATGATCATCATTTCCCACGGAGGATATTGTTTTACTAGATGGTTTTCTTTTAGAGTTGTCTTCCTCAAAGAAACTAGAATTTGTTGATGATGAAGAAGAAGAAGTAGGTGATGAGGACAATGAGGTTACTTGAGAAACACAACTCTCTAAGTTGATTTGTCTCACCATTGTAATGTGTGAAGCTTTAGAGAGATGGTTGCACAAAAATAGATGTGAAGTGGGCTGTATTAATATTCTTTTTTTTTTCTTTGGCTTTTTTATATTATAAGGGAAAATACTATAAAGAAGAAATACAATGGTTGTTAATTGTTATTAATAAACGAAGGAGACAGTATGGAATGGGGTCCATTGAACAAAAAGATATTTATTGAGATTCAGTAGTCTTGGCTATTCGGTTTATTCGGTTTAAATGGTTCGGTTTTTCGGTTTTTAAAAATCAATTTCGAAGTAAAACAGAAAAAAATATCGGTTTGTTTGGTTCGGTTTATTCGGTTCGGTTTTTGATAAAAAAAAATATTTCCGAATTTAATCCGATTAACCCAAATAAACCGAATAAATCTTAAAATTCACCTTTCAGTTTGGTTTATTCAGTTTAATTTACACCGAGTAAACCAAACAAACTGAACCGAAACATGATTTTTGACAATTATTCGGTTAACCGAGTAAATCAAATAATAATTCAAACCAAACCGAAAATCGAATAAAAAATAAAAAAGTTCGATCGATTTACTCACCTAAAACCGAACAAACCGAAACCTATCTAGTTCGGTTCGGTTTTTAGTAAACCAAACAAACCGAACCAAATGCCGAAGACTACAAACCAGTTTTGTACCATGTGAAAATAAATCGAAACAACATGGTTTTTTTAATTTATTATTAATTTAACAAAAAATTAATAATATGTATTTGTTGAAAAAAAGAAAAAAAAAAAAAAATGCATGGCGTTGGTTGAAATATCTTTTTCTTTTACCTTATCATCTAATATGGCCCGACTCTCGTGCATGTGCGTCACTTCTTCACACATGAATTTTCCATCTTCCTTTTTTTTTTTTTCTTCAATGTGTTAGTGTGACGTCGTCATATATATTCTTTATATTTATTATAGAATTTTATTTTTATTTTTATTTAATATATAATTAATTGTTTCGTAAAATTAAGAAATAGAGTACGATGTCAAGACTTGGATATAACCCTTACCAAAATGTTGTTTCGACATTTCCATAGACAGACTAAACATCATTTAACAATTTATATACATTTCTTATTCATAATTAAATCTTAAATTAAGCTTTTTGTTTCCTCCCCGAAAGAAAAAGAAAAAAAGACATCAAAGCATAATTAATGAATGTCACGTCACAAGGTTTTAATACGTATGGGTCAAGGTATTAAATGTTGACCAAATATAATAAGTACACGTAAATCAAATTTATGTATATAACATATATGTTATTGTATATGTAACACTGTTGTTAATACGTCATATTCGATTCGGCGCCAATATAATTAACTAAGAAACAACTTTATTTGCTATTTATAATATATAGTCATTGGCCACCACAACTAATGGAAAATACAGCTTCAATTTATAAGGTATTCGTAGGTATATTATACAGATGCAGGCATATTATATATATAAAAAAGCATAGAGTCATATATAAATGAAGGTAGTACAGTCACAGTTGAGGAAAGTGTGGCTATCGTTGATTTAGAATCTTTTAAGTTGATTGAGGAATATAGACCCCATTAGTCACACTAACGTACAGTCATTTGTCTTACAATTATTATTCATTCATCCTTTTCTGATTATCATTTGACATTACATTGTCATAGCTGCCGATAATTGTAATATTCCGACCGCCACCGTCCGTGAGCACACCAATGTCCTCTTTAGGTCCGTGAACGATCTCATGTTCTCTCTAATTCTATTGGGACTCCACATCCTCTCTAGATCCATTGGACCTCACCCTCGTTCGACAGTCGGTGCATTATTTTTCTGAGGCTCAAGAACTTGTTTACTGTTCCTACAAATCACCACATGATCTTTTCATGTACGTTGGCCTCACTTATACAGTACCGACAATCACTTCCCGGTAGGTCACCCATCCTACTACTACTCCAACCCAATCACGCTTAACTGCAGAGTTTTGAAAGAGTGGTTGACCGAAAAGATAAGTGCACTTTGGTGACATAGGTAGTCAAATCAAATATCTTAAACTTTTTCTCATGCACCACTCTATCAGAACATGAGATGTTACAATGATGGTACATACACATACTAGTAATATTTAAATGATAATATATATATATAACGTTTTTATATGGTAGTTACATAATAGTAGAATTTATCAAATGATGAAAATAGTAGAGTGAATAACGTTTTTACTAATATTAGTTTTAGTTAGTAAAAACAGATTAATGTTAATATTCGTAATTGATCTTAATATTTTGAGTAGTTATAGTTTCATAATTAAATATCAAATCATGAAGATAGATACAAAATAAGAGTCCAAAAAATAGAAGAAAGAGAGAGCATATAGATTGTAAGGAAAATGATCTGAAAGCGCTATATGATGATTGATGCGAGATTTACTAATTTATTATAAGTCAATGGGCACACATGCCACTCATTTTAATTGCACAAACTAAAATATCTACAACTAAGAAAAGCTAATAAATTTTTTTTCAACAAAGAAAATTTTAGATAAAAAAAAAAATTAGGTCGAAACATAGAAATATTGTTTTTGGGCTTTTAATTTTTTTTTTTAACATTAAATACCAATAAAAACAATTTTTGTCTATGAACGGTAGTCTTTTTGCCATCCCTATTGGGCCGGACTTGGCGACATATCACTTTCTCGTAGAACGGTAGTCTTTTTACCACCCCTATTGAACCGGGCTTGGCGACATATCACTTTCTCGTACAACAGCTTGTTTTATTTTATTTTAGCAACTACTAACTAGTAGTCTGTAGTCACATTGTAATAAACATCTAGTGAGTAGTGAGCTACTACTTTCTCTTGTTTGATAGTGCCAACTTAGTTTACTTTCCCCTTGAGTGAGGAACTCTCTCCTAGAATTTATTTTGAAATATAAAATAATAAACACTTTTGTTTGCATTGAATTTTTTTTTTAGACAATATAATTAGCAAAAATTATATTTGAAAAAATAAATTATCAAAAAAATCTTATCGTTTCTGAAGTTAAAATTCTTATATATGAAAATGGAAAACCAACAAAATAGTAAAAATTTTGTAATAATATTTCCAAGAAACAATTGTGAAAGCAATGATATATACTTTTATGAATCTTTTACATTTGTGAAATAAAATTTGTATATATAAATGTAAGCAATTTTTTACATTAAAATGATTATATGTCATATGTGAAATGATAAGAAAATAAATCATTAGTAACTGTTTATGATTCCACATCAAAATTATTTATGAGAGAAACATATTATTTATTAGTGGGTGCCCTACGAATTGTCTTTGTCTCCATAAGTTTATTATTTGTGATATTAAATTGCATCATTAAAGAGACAAAAGTCTTATAATGATCAACTTTTCTTCTCTCCTATTTTTCCACCCTCGAATAATTCTTGAAGTTTCTGCTTCTTTTTTATTATTATATGTTCATCTTTATTTTGGATTATATGCTCACTATTGTAACCTTTGGGTTCTTTCTACTTTAAAAATTCATATTTATAATCATTTAAAATTAAAGATTGTAAGTAATCAATGACGTGTCCTTCATCTAGATGATGTTTATAATGTCATAATAATTAATAATTTTTACTATTTTACCAGATCTAAACTGCACTTTTTATGAGAAATGTTTAAATTTAATATATTATTCTTAATTCTTAATAAGAAATTTTGTTTGATATATATTTCCAGCAAACTAAACCAACCTGTAAATTACAAAATGGATCGGACATTATTGGACATGCGCTTAATATTGGTATTCAAAATTTAGGTTTATCAAATGTGAAAAAAAATTTTACTTAACATTTTTTATTTTTTACCCATTTTTCACTTTTTAGTTAAGTGAGTCATGAGGTATCCCAGTGATTGTTGACGATTTAAGTCAAATTAATTTTTTTTTCAATTAATTTCTCCGGTCAATTATCTTCTACTGTTTCTTCATCGTCTTTAACTTCAAGATTTCTTAGAATTTTAATCAACACTAATTAGATTCTCGGTTTTATACCAGAATCAAAATATAGAACTCTTGTTAAGATTTTCGATTTGGTTTAACCGGCGAGCGCTCTAAAAAAATCAATCTACTACGCTAATATAAAACCTAATAAAAAAATTTGAAATATATATTTAATTTTTGGATAAAATGGATATTCAAACAGGTAACGGGTAATATCCAAACTCGAATCCAAACCCATGGTTCTGAAATATAATGATCCATCAAGTATTTTAGGAATACTCGAATCCGAACCGAACTCAAAAATTCGGATCGGAATCGGTTCAGGTTTTCGGGTCAAAATAATTTGTCCAAGACTACACACTATTATCAAAGAAAAAAATACGGACGTCCTATGGACAGTCCATTTTTGAACGGGTATTAGTGGGTTTGGTCCTTTGTGGAAACGGGTTTTATTGGACATGGAACATAATGGACAATAATTATAAAGGATAATGTTGGACGGTCCAAAATGGTCACGGACGCCCATTTTGACACCTCTACCTGTAATCTAATTAAATACTATCGTTAAGTATCACCTGAAAAATAATTTATTTGTTTTCTAGAGGGAAACAGTTATATTTAATTAAATGTAAAATTAAATAATATTTATTCAAAACGCCATGTTTTAAAATTTGCTAGACGCTAGTCTCGGGGCGTCTAGCCAAAAAATCAGAAATTAAAAGGAGATTAATAGGAATTAATTTTTTAAGTTTTTAATTTTATATATTCTAACGAAAATATATAACTTTAATATATTATGACTTAAATTTCATAAATATGTCATTATAAATAATTTTATAGTTTTAATTCATAAACAAGATATTATTCTAACATTATAAATGATAATTAACATACAACTAAAAATAAATAGATTTTTAGTGATTATTTTTGTAATTATGACATATTTTTATTAAATTTTGTAAAAAAATAATTTAATAAAAAAATTTAAAAAATAAATAAAAAATAAATCAGCTAAGCGAAAATTAATCGGATAGTCGGAGATTAATCATTAATAAATCGGTATAACAATTAATCGGATCGATTAAAAAAAACGGAATAATATGGTTTCGTCTAACGTTCAGACGGCTAAGCGGCCGATGTTTAAAACAAGGTTCAAACGTAACGAAGACATAGGATTAAAAAATCAGAGAATAAAAAAGATAAAGATAAAAACAAATTAGCTCTTTACCAGTCCATGTGTAGAGAGCATTGAAGGATCAATTGAGTTAAGTGAAACCTGTCAGAATAATTAATTATTTAGACATGATTGGAGAGAGGGAAAAAGAAGCCACGAATTTGTAGTTTGTGACAATTTTAGCTCCGATCAAAATTATAAGCATGAATAAAAGCCCAATGAGCTGATATTATAAAAGCCCAATAAAAGCCCACGAAATCCGTGTTGGATTTGGACCTTTTTTAGTTTTTTTTTTTCAATCCGACAGCATTATTCTTTGTCTTGAGGATAACTAACAAAGAGGTTTCAAACCTCATAGCATAATTATTTGGGGCCAAACTAAGATAACAAAAATTACTTAGTACCAACTGGAAATTGATACAAATGAGAGATAAAATAAAATAAATAAATATGTTTAATCATATATACGATTCTACAGTTAGTAATTAACTAGCTTAATTAAAACATCCAAAATAAATGTAACCTAAATATAATACCATCTTAAATGAATTTAACTATAATATTTAAAAGAACAGAAAAACATATTTCAATATTTTTATCTTAACCAATTACTTTGTTAGTTTTGTATCACTAATTTCACAATATTTTACATATAAAATTATTTTAATCCCCACACAAAGTAAACAGGTAGAAAAATATTGATTCTACCAGTAAATCCTTTGTTGACAAATATTTACCTTTTTGACTGCATTCGGGTAAACTATAAGAAATATAAAATATCAAACAACCATAACATTTTCACCAGTAAAAAAAATCCAAACAATATATTAAGACACCACTGAAATCAGACAGAACTGTAGTTCATGAAATGAAAAACAACAACGAAATTATTCAAGAAACCCTTTGAGTTTCACCATTTTAACTCACAGATCGATCACTCATGACCTCCGACTAACGAACCTCCTACAATATATAGGAATGCCATCGACAACAAGGCTCACCTTTTCTCTAGTCCCCATCACATAATCTGCTATGGTATAATGCGTGAACACGACTTTCCCAAACAAAGATGGCGTAGCAACGCTACCTTGTGGCTTAGGCTTGTGCACGAAGACTTTCTCCACAACTGGCCCTAGAATCCTAATCAACATCATTATCACATACATGCAAGTCAATCTATTAGACATATAAACATAGCTAACCTTCTACGATATAACATAAGTTTCAAAGTCATGTGTTTATATATTGTCTTATGACAAAGCATTTGCACAAACCAAAAAAAAAACACTGATCCATTTTTATAGATTCCATGACTTAAGGTTACACTTGCCTCTTAAAATGTTCGAAGATCTGGTCTTCCATGAGAGGGGAGCCGTAGGAGAATGTGATAAATAGGGTACGTTTGTCATCATCAGGATTTACCGGCTGAAACTCCGGCGCAGAGGCATTGAAACGACTGTTAAGATTTGCCGGCTTAAACTCCGGTGCAGATGCATTCAACACGAAATTTTTCTTACCTGCCGAAGTACTCATAGCTTAATACACAACAAAGAGACACGAGTTTGTTTTATTTTCTCTCTATGTATGTCGGGATAGAACTTCTGGTCTTTGGACTTTAAAGAAAAATATTTTAGCTAACGCATAGTATCCAAAATACGCAAATCTTTTAATTTCTCAATATAGAAGACTTTTCATATTTGTTTATATTTATGGTTTAAAAGGTAATTCGTGGGTTTTGGTTGAATAATAATATAATATATAATATATATGATATTATAGTGGTCAAAACAAAGTTTTATATTATTCTATATATACATTATTTTTCTTTATCAACTAATATATCAAATTTGACGCATACGTATACTCTTTATTATTCAGTTATCCATACAATCTTTACTAGTGCATATAATCTATACAGTTTAAACGATCATAAAAATACAAAAAAAAACAATTGAAGATTGTTTTTATTTTATTTTAATCTAATAAGATTACTTCACGCATTAAAGATTAAGTAAAAATTACCTCAACAGAGACGTTGCATGTAAAAGTTAAGTAGTATACATACGTAATTAAAAAAAAAAAGTAATATACATAATCTCTAAATGACAGGCTTGAGATTAGTAAATATATACACACATTTTCTCTGCAATAACATATATAAAAATGCTTTAACAATGGTCAAAACGTCAAAAAAAAAGAATACAAAGCTTTACATTTCACAGCTTAGTTGCAAAGCAATGAGTCCTCCGTTGCATTCACCTTAACCCTAATGAGTCAAAGAAAAGAGAAAAACACACAAATAATATAATCACATTCTTCTGAACTGAAGACAAAATAATTAAAGGTAGATTCTAAGAGATGAGAGGCAGAAGATTTTTACTCCTTATCGATTATAATGTATACCAACCGTCTTGAAGTCTTGCCTGATGAGAGTCTGGCGACTGTAATCCTTACCGGATAAGCCCTGTCCCCTGGTACTTGTCCATAAGGACCTCTGCCCTTTCAGTTTCATCCATATCAATAAAATACTGTGAATCTAGCCATGGACATTCGGTTTATTCGGTTTAAACGGTTCGGTTTTTCCGGTTTGTTCGGTTTTCTAAAATCAGTTCCCAAGTAAAACCGAAAAAATATCGGTTTGTTCGGTTTTTGGTTTATTCGGTTCGGTTTTGGGTAAAATCAATATTTCCGAATTCAATCTGATTAACCCAAATAAACCGAATAAATCTGAAAATTCACCTTTTGGTTCGGTNGAAACCAATCTAGTTCGGTTCGGTTTTCGGTAAACCGAACCGAATGCCAGGGCTCTGTGAATCTATAGAATAATATAATTGTTATGATAATTTACTCACAATTAAATGCAAATTACGAATGACCCTCACTTGGAATGAAATCTATTTATCTAATGACTAAAATAACATAATCAATAGCCTAAATAACATTAATAACAATAATGTTTCCTGACAAGTCCACAATAAGTTTTCTATTAGATCACAAATTGCAAAAAGTTCCAAACATTTAGAATTTATTATACCAATTGTGTACATCTCCACCATTATGCAAGTCCTTTTTTAACTTTATTAAAAATTATTTAGAATAAAAATATTAAAAAGGAGATAAGAACAAAAAGAATACCTTAAAAGCAAGAGCAGGATCAAGAAGCAGAGACAAGTGTAAGAAGACTTCTCCTAGTGACCAAACCACACTTCTCAATGGACTAAACTAACATCTTCTTTCCCTTCCTGCCCAACATTAATACCCAAAAACATAAAACAATATCATTTTTTATGGGTTTCAACTTCAGTCAACACTGAGTTACAAAGGTTGGAGAAATAACTTGGTGATTACCTGTGAGTAACGAAGGTGACAATGAGACTTACGAGAAGACTGAAAAGTAGGGAGACACTGATAGACATGGTTTTAGAGAAATGTTGCAGCAGGTGAACTATGATACGTTACTAAATTTTTTTTTTTTTTTTTCTCTTCTGTTTCAGTGGTTAAGACAAAAGATTGCTCCTTGTCGATAATTTTATAAATGAGCGGTGCATTTTAATATTTGAGAAAAGCCCACTTTAATTGGGCCTATTAAGGCCTAATGTATATTGTTTTTATTTGTCAAAATTTACTTTAAATGTTTACAAATTATTTTAGTATTTTACTAAATATTTTATTTTGAAAAACTCAAAAATATCCATTTCAAGACCTACAGATAGATTTTGTCTTCATAAAATGACGAATTATTACACGATCCTTCTCATTGGGTAAGTGCCATCAAATCTACTTTCTAAAACACGTGCAAGTCACATGGAAAACAGCTGTACACACACACAATCCAAAATGCATTGATTGAATCAAGGAGCCTGTGATCATAACATCATGAGAAGGGCAAGAATGTAATTATAAAGGGAAGGCTCGTGTCGCATCAAATGATTGGTGTTCGGTTAGAGAGAGACAATGAGACACGCGCGGGGGTGGTGCGAAGGTAAGAACCATGTCTCCCTCTATTATTTTCTCTTGTGAGATTGACACGTGGACATACCATCACGTGACATCCCACGTGAAAATCTGGGGGTGTCTTAATTAACAAGTCCTTGGCTGTTTCTTGTTCTCCTCGCCCATTCCTTACAGATCTTAGTCACGTGGCTCTCACTCGCCCTGTCTCCTTCATAACTTTCTTTTGAATCTTGAAACTTTCAGCTTTAAAAACAATTATTTAGGGTTTCATTAACGTAAATATGTTAGATTTTATTTATTTAAAGAGTGTTTATATTCTCTGGAGATATATTTCATCGATTTTAGATACTGTTCTGACAAGTTTATTCTTATATAATTCGATCTAGTATTTATTTTTTTGCATGCATGTGAACAAATAGAACTGGACATTCGGGTAAACGGATCGGATTTTGGTAAAACTCATTCGGATTCGGATATATCGGGTTTAGGAGTCTACAATCCAATGGAATAATTTTGTCGGGTTCGGTTCGGATTCGGGTACGGATTGGTTTCAGGTAAATAAATATTGAAAAAAGAAAAAAATTATTAAATTTAAAAAATATTAACTAACATTTCATAAATATAAGTAAAA
>KE159147.1:22241-44828 GCA_000411055.1 Leavenworthia alabamica | reverse complement strand
TCGATTTTAACATTTAAATCGGTTCGGTTTCGGTTCGGATTTTTTGGATCGGTTTTTGGATTTCGGATTCGGTTTCAGATTTATACTCGCCCCTAGAACATCATTATATAGTCTTGGAACAATTTTGATAGCTAGCTATTTGGTTTGAGTTTTATTCTCAACTTAATTGGGGCTTGTCTACGAACATCTCTAGTGTATTATTACTCTATTTTGGAGTTAGAAATGAAGTGGAATTGGAATATATATTTTCTCCATTGAAGTTACACATGCATGTTAAACTTTCTTATTCTCATCTGAAAATTAGTGACAGAAAATGTCTACATCGAGATCTGAAGCCGTCAATTTCAGATCCATAGTAAACCTGAGAATATAAATTAACATACATTATGCACCCTAACATGCTTCCAACTATATATGTACCTTTTTAGTTTTTTTTTCTGCCTGGACTTTATAGTTTCGATAGATTTTTTCCTAAACAAATTTCATGAATCATGCCCATATCTAATTATAATAATTCACTAAGTAAAAAAAAATGTCCATTTTACGTTTTACACATAGCTTTTGTATACGTATCATCTTCACAAAATTTACACAATTTAAATATATATATTTTAAACATAAATTTTTATATTTTTTAACTCCCACTATTTCCACTTTTTTCATTTCTCTCACCTCCACAATTTATGCAAAATTTATATTCATATTTTTATTTTATAAATTTTAAATCACTTATATATTAATTTTTTTTTTAAACTTGATTTATGAATAAATATGTTTTAAATTAAATTTGTAAATAAACCTCTTGACAACGATAATATAATATCACAATTTTTTAAAAATACCAACAATCAATTATTTTGTATATATATGATACAAGTATACTATTGTTAAATATAAATTAGACTATAATAATTTAAATAAACTAAATATTTTTATATTTTAAATATTATTGTTTATTATATTACAATATATATGCTTTATTTTTATTAATCATTTAATATATATTATAAATTAACATATATTTTTATCCCTGCATAACAAGGACATAATTATAGTTAATCTATAAAATTATAGTTTTTTAATGTTTAAATGTTTTTGATAATAAAAATTTAGGAGTTTTTGATAATAATATATTTTACTTTGAAGTATCAACCAACCAATTAGGCTAAAAAGTCTAAAATGAACTATCTAAACGTAATCTAGCAGAAATAAAACTTTTATAAAAAAGTCAAAGAAAGTGTTTGACGACTATTAGAAACTAATGAAAAGCATGACCATATTGAATGAAGATAATAAAATTCAAAAAAAGTCAATAAAAATTCATTAACAATAAGAATAAATTGGAAAGTAAACACACATTAATTTTGGTTGAAAAAAGTCGAACGTTATTTAACTTTAAAATTAATTAATAAACACGACCTGTCTTGTCTGTAACTTTGAAAGAAACCGAAGCAGCAATAATGATGACATTATCAACAACTTCGAAAACAACAAAAAATATTGTTTCAATGACAGAAAATTACCGTAAACTCTAGCACCACTAGTCTTTCCCAAATGTCCATTTTCTATTTGATTGAATCCTAACAAATCAGTTGACTAATTTGAATATCGCTTTTAATTAGTTGACTAACATATTATTACAATCAAAGGAGAGTTTTGGAAAAGAGTAGCACTATGCATTCGGTTCGGTTTGTTCGGTTTCCGAACTAGATCAGTTTCGCTTTGTTCGGTTTTAGGTGAGTAAACCAATCAAAATTTTTTTTATTTTTTATTCAGTTTTCGGTTTGGTTCGGTTCGGTTTGAATTATTATTCGGTTAACCGAATAATTGTCAAAAATCATGTTTCGGTTCGGTTTATTCGGTTTATTCGGTGTAAATTAAACCAAACAAACTAAACCAAAACATGATTTTTTTACCATTATTCGGTTAACCAAATATGAATTCAAACCGAACCAAAAATCAAACTAAAAATAAATAAAAAATTCGATTGGTTTACTTTCCTAAAATCGAACAAACCGAAACTGATCTACTTCAGTTTGGTTTTTAGTAAACCGAACCGAATGCTCATGAATAAATATATGTATGCAAACGAACTTCGATATAATTGTCTTTTCATGACATTTATGTAATTTTGTTTTTACCCGCAAAATGCATAAATATCTTTAATTTTTCATTATTAAGGAAAAAAATATGCATAAAAATATCTTTAATATTATTTATTTGAGAATAAATTCTTAAGAAAAATATATGTCACTTTCATGTAATTGAAACCTCTACTTTTCTCACCAACCCCACCCACATCAAACCCATAAACCCCACACCAATAATTAAACTATTTACCCTTATTCCCTATTATATTCAATGTTTACCCCATAAGTTTTTATTTTCACAAATTTCCCCCAATTTGGAATTTGAATGTCCAATCTTAACAGTAAAATTACAATCTCAACGTTAACACTTTGCAATATTCCAAAAATCTCCACCAGTAATTAAACTATTTACCCCATTATTTATATCATATTCCATTTTTACCCCATATGTTTTCTTTATTCACTAATGCCCCAATTTGGAAATTGGATGTACAATCTTAAGTTTTAACATAAAAAATAAACAATCTCAAAGTTAAAATTTCGAAGATGAAATTAATAAGGAGGGCATAATAGGAAATATATATACCTCTTCTCAGGAGTTATTTGGTAAAATTGTAATAGAAGTAAAATATTTAAAACTAAAGCTCAAACAAAAGAGACCTTATATTTTTGGAAATTAATCTAAAAACCCAGTCTTTCTCAAAATTGCATTTCTAACCCTACTCAGATCTCTCCCTTTCAATGTCCTCCCAACTCCTTCATGCACAGAGAATGANGGTTTATTCGGTGTAAATTAAACCGAATAAATCGAACAAACCGAATAAACTGAACCGAAAGATGAATTTTCAGATTTTTTCGGTTTATTTAGGTTAATCGGATTGAATTCATAAATATATTTTTTACCCAAAACCGAACCGAACAAACCGATATTTTTTTCGATTTTATTTCGAAACTGATTTTTGAAAATCGAACAAATCGGAAAACCGAACCGTTTAAACCGAAAAAACCGAATGCCCAGGGCTAGAAATGAGAATAATAAATGAGTTGAAGTTTAACTAGAGAATCAAATGCATGTTGGGTTCAGAGGTAAAGACCCCATCACCATGCAGTGTTAGGCTCTGTGTAACCTATCCATACGACAGCGTTTTCAGATTGCCATACCAATTTTGAGCCCAACGCCATTCTCTTCCTCTGCATGGGCTCTTATTCACGTCGGTCCTACTCTACCTCTTATACATTTGTCTTCTTCTCTAAAAATACTCTTTTAAAGCAAATTCAAACAAAGATCTTTAGCTATATATTTAATATTTTTAGTAGATCTACAAAGCGTGTGCATTCAAACATAATTGATTAATTAAACATCATTTAAAAACGTTAAACAAAACCAAAATATTACAGTCAAACACCATTAAATATCTGAGACTTTTAGGTCTTAAAATGTTACCGTTTACTATTGAACAAAAACATTCATTTCTCAAAAGCTTAACGTATTGACAAAAGAAAAAAACGTATTGGAGTTAATTGAATCCATTATTTTAGCTTATATAGTATTAGTACATTGTGTGTAACAGTACAGTATCTATCATCATTGAAATTACAAGGGTTCTCTGACATAAGTCATCATTGAAAGTTTGAAACCCCAAGACCCTACCCACCCTCACATAACCCCATCTCTCTCTCTTCACTATCAACTTCTGTGTATATATATATATTTAGTTGTGTCTTTAACCAGGACCATTACATTGAAAATAATAATCAAAAAAGTTATTTCGTTTGAGAAAAAATGGGTGAAAGAGATGATGGGTTGGGTTTGAGTCTAAGCTTGGGGTTGAGTCAACAAAAAGAACCATCTCTGAAGTTGAATCTTATGCCTTTTACAACAACTTCTTCTTCTTCTTCGTTTCCTCACATGCACCAGAAGATTCATCATAACTCTTTGACTCATCTGTTTCAATCTTCTGGTAATTCTTTTGTATTCTTTTTCAGATCGAAATAGCTATGTTTCAGATCCGATTTTAGAATTTTATTTTAGTATGTTGAAAACGCTTTTAATATATTATAGGAATTAAACATAAAACTACAGAGAGNCGGTGGTAGACTTGGAAGAAGAAATCGCCGTCGTCTCGTCACCAAATAGCACCGTTTCGAGTGGGAGTAAAAGGAGTGAGAGGGATCTTGCTGCAGCAAGAGGAGGAGGTGAGAACGAGGCGGAAAGAGGTTCTTGCTCACGCGGCGGAGGAAGTGGTGGTAGCGACGATGAAGATGGCGGAAACGGCGACGGATCGAGAAAGAAACTACGTTTATCGAAAGAACAAGCTCTTGTTCTCGAGGAGACATTCAAAGAACATAGCACTCTTAATCCGGTTAGTGACATTTTAATATTTTTCTCCTTTTTATCTTCTTAATCCGTAATTTATCGCTTACGTGGACGGTTTTAATTGGCTATTTCCTATATAAATAAAATCATTTTAGTTCTAATATTTATATTTTAATTATGGGATTGGACAGAAGCAAAAGCTAGCTCTAGCAAAACAGTTGAATCTAAGGGCCAGACAAGTGGAAGTATGGTTTCAGAATCGAAGGGCAAGGTAAAGAAAATTGTGTATATTCCTAGGGTTATTATCGTAAATTTATGCACAAAACCTTAGTAATTGCTATGATGGGGACATAATTGTCCTTTTATGACTCTAAAGAGATTTCAGTTTCCTGTCCTAAAATAAAATCCTAATAAGATCTCTGCTTCTGTACTATCTGTCACATGGAGTTTTTACTTTTTACTACAGCCTTAAAGACATGCATGCGTACTATACAAAATATGCAGCCTTAATAATAAATTAAAAAATTAAGTTTTATTTTTTCATACTATTTATTTAATGTAGAATTATTAAATTAAATTAGGTAATATTATAAAAAATTTAAATAGAAAATGATATTTCGATTTTGACTTATGTATGTAGGACGAAGCTGAAACAAACGGAAGTTGATTGTGAGTATCTGAAGAGATGCTGTGATAATCTAACGGAGGAGAATCGAAGGTTACATAAAGAAGTATCAGAGCTAAGGGCGTTGAAGTTATCTCCACATCTCTACATGCACATGACTCCTCCAACTACGCTCACCATGTGCCCTTCTTGCGAATGCGAACGTGTCTCCTCCTCCGCCGCTCCTCCTACTACTACGGTTGTGGGACGGCCAAGTCCACAGCCATTAAATCCTTGGACTACTATTTCTCTTCAGCAAAGATCAGGTCGTTAGAAAAGACATTTCGGTAGTTGTAGCTTTAGTATAAATATATAAGTATGAAACTTAAAACAGAGATCACCTTCAATCTATGGTAAGCCTAAAGAAATATCATTGTGGGCTTTCACCAGCAGTAGTTTGCACGATATGTTTCATGTTACACAGTTTACAGCTTCGGAAACTAAGCCACAAGGCAACATAAACTCACAAACCTAAACCGAAACAAGTCACGAATGATAAGACCCGAGAAAATACAATAACACATTGTCCTGAAATTATGGAAATGAGAGTAAAGAAGTGAATAAGAAAGGAAAGGAGTTGTATTAAGAGATACAGATTCCTATATTTAATATGGTCAATTTATATCTCCTTCTTTTCTAATTCCAGTACATTTTAATGATTTTATAATTAATATATAAACTACAAAATTTGGGAATTATATGATTATGATTATGAAAGTAATACTAATTAAGTATTTATCTCTCTCTGCATAATCAAACTCTAATTGAATCCACTGAATTTATAGAAAACATAAAATTATTGTCATAAGTTTGTGGTTATGCACAATAACATACTTACACGAACTCAAAATGATCTGTTGTTATGTTTATTGAACAATCAAAAATAGTAACAGACAGACAGAACAGAACTAGACTACATATGAAAAAAAGAAACAAGCAACGATGGTTTTAGTTTTGGAATAATGTTTTTTTTGTGTGTGTGTGGATGAGTTACAATAAATTATACTGACAAAAATTTACTTATTATTGATTGTTTTTATTTTTATAAATGAGTAAGAACAAATTAAACAATATGTAGTCTTATTATTATCAAAAATAATACTAATAAGTGCTAGGGCAAATTTTATTGCACAATAGTAAAAGAGCATTGTTTAAAGCTTTTTAATTTTGAGGCCTTGAATCAGAATGATCCAACATTTATTTTGAATAAATAGAAAAAAAAATAAAAAATTAAAATTAGAAAAAGAAAGAAGAGATATGAACAAAGCAAAGGGGTTGAATTAATGGTCTCTCTCTATCAAATTCTGAGCTGTGTCTTCATCACCCAGAATTTTCTTAATTTCTCTCATCTTCATCTTCTTCTTCTTCTTCTTCTCCTTTCTCTGCATCTCTTTATGCCCAACACAAAAATGGAACGAGAATTAACTTGAGAGAGGTTTTCGCCTTAATTTACTTCTTCACTTTCCTTTGATCCTCTCATTTTGAGTTTAATGTCAATATCTATCTCTTGAACATTGTTTGTTCTTTAATCCTCTTGAGGGTTTATTTTGTGCGTTTGTTGAGCTCTTTTTGAATTGGTTTTTAGCTAATTGTTCATTGTGTAATGTGTTGTTGATTCCATTTAAATAGCTTCTTCTCTGCGTAAAGGTTTCGACTTTTGCTTATTGAAGATCTGTGTCTTCGTATTATTATATACCCTTTTAAGCAATTTGTGATCAGCGTTTCAGAGGTTGAGACTTTAGAGGATTTATTGCTTTTTTGGAGAGTTTGATTGTTAATCTGATCAAATACAATGAGTCGTAGGTTACGGAGGAAGTTGGATGATAAAGGGAAAGATAAAGTTGTGTTGCCATGTTATCCTGAGACTAGTAATCAGGATGATGATTTAGTTGTTGTTGCAGCTCCTTCTGAGATTTTTCATGGTTTTGTTGATTGGACTAGTCTGCCTTATGACACTGTTCTTCAGTTGTTTACTTGTTTGAATTATCGCGATCGAGCTAGCTTGGCTTCTACTTGTAAGACATTGAGAGTTCTTGCTGCTTCTTCTTGTTTATGGACTTCATTGGATCTTCGTCCTCATAAGTTTGATGCTTCAATGGCGGCTTCTCTTGCTTCTAGGTGTGTTAATCTTCATAGCTTAAGGTTTCGTGGAGTTGAATCTGCTGATTCTATTATACATCTCAAAGCCAGGAATCTTCTTGAAGTAAGTGGCGATTATTGCAGGAAGATTACAGATGCTACATTGTCTATGATTGTGGCTCGACACGAGGCACTTGAGAGTCTCCAACTTGGACCAGACTTTTGTGAGAAGATTACTAGTGATGCTATAAAAGCTGTTGCATTTTGTTGTCCAAAACTTAGAAAGCTTCGTCTTTCTGGGATAAGAGATGTTACTTCTGAAGCCACTGAAGCTCTGGCCACACATTGTCCACAGCTCACTGATCTCGGGTTCTTAGATTGTCTAAACATCGACGAGGAGGCACTGGGAAAAGTGGTATCTGTTCGATACCTCTCTGTTGCTGGGACATCAAACATAAAATGGTCAATTGCATCAAATAAATGGGATAAGCTTCCGAATTTAATTGGTTTGGATGTCTCAAGGACCAACATTGGTTCCACAGCTGTTTTTAGGTTCTTGACATCGTCGCAGAGCTTGAAAGTGTTGTGTGCTTTAAACTGCCATGTCCTCGAAGAGGATACAAGTTTCATCAGCTCCAATAGATTTAAAGGAAAAGTCTTACTTTCTCTGTTTACTAATGTTTTTGATGGAATTGCTTCTATATTCGCCGATAATACAAAGAAACCAAAGGATATCTTTTCGTACTGGAGAGAATTGGCGATAACAACCAAAAATAAAGCTGTTGATGACATTATGCAGTGGATGGAGTGGTTTATTTCTCATATGCTTCTTCGGACTGCTGAGAGCAATCCACAGGGATTGGATGATTTCTGGCTGAATCAAGGAGTTGCATTGCTGCTTAGTTTAATGCAAAGTTCACAGGAAGATGTCCAAGAGAGATCAGCTACTGGAATTGCAACTTTTGTAGTTATCGATGATGAGAATGCTAGTATAGACTGTGGAAGAGCTGAAGCAGTTATGAAAGATGGAGGGATCCGTCTTCTTCTACAACTTGCGAAATCATGGCGAGAAGGGCTTCAATCAGAAGCTGCAAAGGTTTCATTTTTTTATTCTTTTCATCTTCATATTGGAATTTTGATACCATTGACTGGAAACACTAACATTGTTCTTTCTAGGCTATTGCAAATTTGTCGGTAAATGCTAATGTTGCAAAGGCTGTTGCTGAAGAAGGAGGAATCAGAATTCTTGCTGGTTTGGCAAAGTCAATGAACAGACTTGTGGCTGAGGAAGCTGCTGGTGGACTATGGAATCTCTCTGTTGGAGAAGAACATAAGGTAAGTCCTCTGATTATCTATAAAATTTTTGTTAATACTCTTTTGATTCTTCAGCATACATTTTTTTGTTTGTTTTCTCTATCAGAATGCTATTTCTCAGGCTGGAGGAGTGAAAGCACTAGTAGACCTTATATTTAGATGGCCAGATGGGGTTGATGGAGTCTTGGTACGCGTTCGCCACCTTGAAGCTTCTTCCTTCTTCTTTTGTTTTGTTCCAATCACAACAAACACTTTTGGTAGTTTTGATATATTATTTTTCAAACTGGCACTTGCGCTATTAGTTAGTTTAAAGTGTAATTTTTTGGATATTTTTACCTTCTTTCTCTATGAAGGATTTACTTAATTTGTGTGATTAGGAACGAGCTGCAGGAGCATTGGCAAACTTAGCAGCAGATGATAAATGCAGCATGGAAGTTGCAACAGCAGGAGGTGTAAATGCCCTTGTGATGTTAGCACGGAATTGCAAGTATGAGGGAGTGCAAGAACAGGTAAATTTTGTTTCTTTATTTCATAAATATTCTTTGTGAGTTGAGTTTGTGAACTAGCTGTGCTTTTGTTTTCCAGGCTGCTCGTGCTTTAGCTAATTTGGCTGCTCATGGAGATAGCAACAATAATAATGCTGCAGTTGGTCAAGAAACAGGTGCATTAGAAGCTCTTGTTCAACTTACACAATCACCTCATGAAGGTGTTAGACAAGAAGCTGCTGGTGCTCTATGGAATTTATCGTTTGATGATAAGAATCGAGAATCTATCGCTGCAGCTGGTGGTGTTGAAGCTTTGGTAAGCTTCCAATTTGTTTAATATGATTCCATTGTTCACAATATATAAGGGGGATTAATTAATTTTGTTGATTATTGTAGGTGGCGCTCGCACAGTCTTGTTCAAATGCATCAACAGGTCTTCAAGAAAGAGCTGCTGGTGCTCTTTGGGGATTATCTGTGTCAGAAGCAAACAGGTGCCAAAAACATCTGAATCTGAGTTTAATGCGTTGCTTATATGAATTGTTGTCTACTCGCATGATATATTTAAGATCAATGCAGAAGATATTTATGGACAGACCATCTTACTTAATATCACATATACTGTTTATATTGCTTGCACTAAACTGTGGCTTCGTTAGCAAAGAAGCTTATTATCAGTTTATTGTTAATAATTCGGCCATTGCTCTTTTTGATCTTCATCAGCATTGCGATTGGACGTGAAGGTGGGGTTCCACCTCTAATTGCACTTGCACGGTCTGAAGCCGAGGTAACAATTTTGTCCTCAAAGTCTTGTGTCTTTGAGTTTTTAGCCATTTGGGTTAAACTGATAAAATTTCCTTCCTTTTCTTTTATCTTTCAAGGATGTACATGAAACTGCAGCAGGAGCTCTATGGAATCTTGCTTTTCATCCTGGTAATGCACTCCGCATTGTTGAGGAAGGAGGAGTTCCAGCTCTTGTTCACTTGTGTTCGTCTTCCGTCTCAAAAATGGCTCGATTCATGGCTGCCTTGGCTTTAGCGTACATGTTTGATGGAAGGTATATATATATATAAATCAGCTTATAAAACAGCTAAATCCAAACTGACTTTTTTGGTTTTTGATATGTATCTGATCTGAACTATCAATGTACAACAGGATGGATGAATACGCTGTGATGATAGGAACTTCTACATCAGAGAGCACATCTAAAAGCATTAGTTTAGATGGGGCAAGAAGAATGGCTCTTAAACACATTGAAGCTTTTGTTATAACTTTCATGGATCCTCAAATCTTTGTACCTGCTACTGTTTCATCAACTCCTACTATGTTAGCACAAGTTACAGAGAGAGCTCGCATACAAGAAGCAGGCCACTTGAGATGCAGGTAAATATTTTCGCCTCTTTCTCTCTGTTGCGGTGTGTTTTATTGAAAACTGATTTGAATATATTGTTTACTTCACAGTGGTGCTGAAATTGGAAGATTTGTAACAATGTTGCGCAATCCTTCTTCGATTCTCAAATCATGTGCTGCATTTGCACTTCTACAGGTATGTGAAAGCAATCACTGTGACATGTTCTCTATTTAGTTAACAACTGATGCATTTTTGATCTGTTTCTCTCATTCAGTTTACAATACCGGGTGGTCGTCATGCAATGCATCATGCAAGCCTTATGCAGAACGGAGGAGAAGCAAGAGTCCTTCGTTCTGCAGCCGCTGCTGCAAATATGCCTCGTGAAGCTAAGATCTTTGCCAAAATTATCCTTCGCAATCTCGAGCATCACCAGGCAGGATCTTCCATATGAGCCTTTTAGAAAACTATAGTGCCATTTACTTAGAATTACCTGTGTCTCTGTATCTTAAATACACAAGAACTAAGCCAAAGCCACACTCCAAAACTCAACTCTCAAGATGCTTTACAGACCAAGAATGTCCTGTGTGTGATACATGAGACTTGTTGTTTTTATCATTTAAAAAAGTATGACATTTTTGAGACAACACATAATACACATTCGAACAAGCTCTGATCAATGAAGATATATGAGTTTCCTTCAAAACCAAGGTTAAGAACCTTTCTACTTTTATTTAAATCTACTGTGAAACTCAAAAGTCAACGTCTTAAAAGCTGATAAGATAAAAGTCAACAATCTTTCACATCTATCTCTATTCAGAGTCAAACATTTCACTTGACCTTTTTCTTTTGTTCACTGATCTCGCTTCCATCTCATGGTCTCAGTGATGATTCATAACTCATAAGCTTCATCGTGTTTCTAATCTGAACCAACAAGCTTCTGGAACCAAACCAGCAAGCAATCTTGATCTCGGACAATGACCAACTTCTGAAGAGATCTCGCTGTTCTTCTGGTTGATGTTTTATCGTACAATTTGTTGATCTGTATGCCTTGGCTTTCTGAGTCATTGGTTTGAACATGGAGATTCTTTCTTAGAATGCTGCTTCTGACTCTATCTCGCCCCAAGTATTGCATTGTAGTAGCGTTTGATAACCCCACATGAAAACTGTGGTTTGCTTTCACCAATTGGGTTCTTCCTCTTTCATGTGAATAAGCAGCTTCTCAAGAACCAAATGTATGCTTCGCAGATGAGGATGGGTTGTATCTCCTGATATAAACTCAGAAACTATATAATTTATCTCAATCACACTACATCCAACCTCTTTCTTGGCTTCATTCTTCCTCATCATCCTTTTCACAATCCCGACATCGTCCCATCTTTTATCTGCTGCGTACAAGTTCCTTAGAAGAACATAATTCCCATCATTCCGAGGCTCCAATTCGACTGCCTTCTTCAGAATTATCTCAGCCCTTTCTATATCCTTGTATTGACCACACGCAGACAAGAACGAGCTTAGAATTATACAGTTTGGCTCGAAAGGCATGCTTGTAATTAAATCCTCCGCATCTTTTAGTTGCCCTGCCCTGCCTAGTAGATCAACCATACAGCCGTAGTGCTCAATCTTAGCAATCAGACCAAACTTTTCCATCATGTGGAACCATTTTCTTCCTTCATCCACTAATCCACCATGGTTACAAGCTGAGAAAACAGCAAGCATTGTGACCTCATCAGGCTTTACTTCTTCCAGCATTGTCAAGAATAGATCCAAAGCTGCACGTGCATTCCCATTCAAAGCATAACCATAGACCATAGCATTCCAAGAGGCTACCTCTTTCTCTGGCATCATATCAAATATTCTTTTCGCCTTCTCTATCTCCCCACATTTCGAGTACATATCAAGAATTGCTGTACACACTTTCACCTTCTTATCTAGCTTCTTCCTCTGCGCAAAACGGTGACACCATTCACCCAGACTGACAGCACCCATGTCAGAAATAGCTGGTAGCACACTCACCATAGTCACATCATCTGGATCAAGCGAGGTGGTTGCTTGCATTTGCTGAAATAATCTTATAGCTTCAAGAGGTTGTTTATTCTGACAGTATCCTCCTATCATTGTGTTCCAAGAAACTAGGTTTCTCGCTGGCATAGCATCAAACAATTCCCTAGCGGATTTTAAGTCTTTGTTGTTGCAGTAACCATGTATCATAGTAGTCCAAGTGATAACAGTTTTGTGAGTCATCTCATCAAACAATCTTCTAGCAGAGACCATATCACCAGATTTAACATAACCATCCATCATTCCGTTGTATATCACAACGTCCTTAACATGAGGCATCTCATAGAAGAGCTTCGTGGCCAAATCCAGCTCACCACACCTAGCATACCCACAGATTAAAGCCGTCCAAGAAACCTCACTTCTCTGAGGCATTTCATCGAACACATTTTTTGCACATCTCATCCTCCCAAATTTAGCATACATATCAACAACTCCAGTAGAAACATACATATCTGCAGGAAACCCAGATCTCCAAATCTGGCTATGCAACTGTAAACCTTGGTAAACACACATACTCAATGTACATGACTTAGTCAATGTCGTGAAAGTAAAATTGTCAGGAGCAAAAGAAGTCTCCTTTTTAAGATCCCTATAAAGAGAAAAAGAATCAGTATATTGACGTGTTTCGAGGTAAGCCTTGATCATAGAGTTACATAGGAAACTGTCTTCTCTCTGAGGCCTTTGATCGAACAACTTACGAGCGTGACTAATCCCAACAGCCGACGCAGAAACAACCAAAAATTTGGTGAAAATTTGAATGTTAGTCTCAATGGCGTGGCGGAGCATGAAAGCATGAACTTGAAAAAGAGAGAATCTGGTGTGTCTCTGACATTGTTGGAGAATATTGAAGCATATCTTCTCATTAGGAAGCCATAGTAGCTGTTGAGTTTCTTGCTCATATAACATTATCTTTTTGCTACTACCATCTCAATGCTGACTGTATCGACAGGGATCTATTGAATTAACCGTTTCTCTAGTCAGTTCAACTCCCTCCAACTGTATAACGAGAATATCTATATCTTTCACTTCCGTCAACTCAATACATGACAGAAGACAATTCATGGGACCCGCACTGATTTGGGCTCATTAATGGGCTGTATGATATTAGAAGGTTTAACCCTTCATTTTTAATGTAGTGAGTGTCCTTATGTAATAGGCCTACATACAAAATAAATGGTTGCATCAGTATTGGGCTTTAGTAGGCCCATCAAAGAAACGACGACGTTTTAAACCATACATAAACCCTAAGAATCGCAGCCAACATCTTCTTCTCTTTACAAGTCCTTTTTTTCGAGGACTCTTATAGCTCTGCCAAATAAGAATCACCTCCAGGTTTGGCCGTAAAATCTCAAGTCGTTTTAGTGATTCATATTCCTAAATCTAAGTTCGTTTATGTTTTTCTATTGATTTTTATTTGTTTAAATTCTAGGTTGAGACAAAATGAGATTGGTCAAGTGTTGGTTTTGCTCATCAACAATATATCCTGGACATGGTATTCAATTTGTTCGCAACGATGCTAAGGTAATTCTCATTAATCTTTATTAACCAGCCTGCTTTAATCTTTAGTATGTTTACAAAACTTTTTATTTGCTCATGTTTTGTTAGATTCTATATAATCTCTCCTTCTTGTTCTTTTCATGTATGGTTCTTTAGCTTTTAAATGTCCAGTTTTTGTAGTTGTATAGTTACAGTTCTGTATATTCTTTCTATTTGATTAGTATATAAGAAGTGTTCTTTAGCTTTGTGATTCAGTTACAAGCAAAGGTATCATCTTGTTTTTGCAGATTTTCAGGTTCTGTAAATCAAAATGTCACAAGAACTTCAAGATGAAGAGAAACCCTCGTAAAGTGAAATGGACTAAAGCATACAGAGCAGCACATGGAAAAGACATGACTAAGGTACTTTATAATTTTGATCTAAAACTGTTTTCTTTTGATTCCTTGGTGTTGTAATGCTTACAATCTCACTTGTTTTTTCTTTGTTTCCTTTCTCTTTTAACCAGGATAAAACATTTGAGTTTGAGAAGAAGAGAAACAGACCTGAGAGATATGACAGGAATGTTACTGAGAGTACACTTATGGCTATTAAGAAGATTGATAAGATCAGAAGTGCAAGAGCTGCCAAACATATCGAAAAGAGGTATAGTTTCCTTCTCCTAATCTCCTACAAATCTTTGAAAATATTACTTTTATGAACTTGAAATTAGACTCATGTTTTTAACTGTGATTTGTTTTTTGTTTGTGTGTGTTGGACTTATAGGTTGAAGCCAGACAAAAAGAAGAGACTTGCTGAGGATATCAAGGAACTAGACAATAACATACATATTATCAGAGCTCCACAACAAGCTTCAGAAATGATCAAAGTTGATGTTGCCAACAACAAGTCTCTTCAGAATGAAGCCATGGAAGAGTGATTCTGTGAAATCATTATAATCCACTTTGAAGCTACTCTCATCTTAAGAAAAGAAAAAAAAACCCTTACTTTAGTTGCTCTTACCATATGTATTTTGAGGTCTTCAAAAAAAGTTTTTTTTTTTTTTTCGTTTTTATGTATTTTAAACAAGAATTAAGAGTTATATTTTGATATTGATCATCTAAATGTTTAAGAGACAACCATAACATCAATGATCTCAAAGTGCATTTGCAAATCAGGAAGTCTATCAGAAAAATAAAACCTTTCCTTAACCTCTAGTTTCCCACCTGAATTTTCAGCTTCAGATTCAAGTAATCGAACAAACTCATCTTTTTCCTTGAGAATCCAACCACGTTGCTCATCACACCATTGCCTAGGAGTTCCATGAATGACAATGCGTACCGAGTTTGCTTCTTGTGTAAGGAGGCGTTGCGAGATTCTATGCACAACATTGTGATCAGTGATGTAGGCACCAGAAGTATTCAATCCTACATCTATATAATGAACTTGAGAAATGCTATTGAGGAAGCTTTCTTTGGATACTGGAATGATGTTGTTCTGAATCTTTTCATACTTGCCTCTACTCATAGTTTCTTCTTCTTCTTCTTCTATCATTGCAGATGATGAAGTTTCCTTAAAGTTTGTATTCAAGTAACCAATCTCATACATGAGCTGGTTCATCACAACTCCACCCTTACTAAATCCAAGAACAATAGTTTTGGGACATTGATGAACTGATCCAATTTGATTCATCAAACATGCTTCTTTCCCTTGCTTCAAAATGAGGTTATTTGCCTGAGATTTGATAAACCATACTGTTAGATATAATAGAGAAAGCTAATAGTTGAAGACACTCAACTCAATTGATTGATAAGTGATAACCTCATGAAGGCAAGTGGATAAGAGAGAAACAATAGATGAAGAAGCAGGGAAACCAATTGGGGAATAAGATTTAGGAGCTTCTCCATATTGATTCAGTGATGGAACAAAGTCTTTGTAGATTGCAAATGGTCCATTAAAAACAGAAGCTTCAATAACCCAAACATTAATAAAATCACCAAATTTAGAAACAATGATTTCAGCTACTTTTTGTAAATCATAAAGCCTCTTAATCACATGATTCCCAGTTTCTGGAACTCTATCCCCATGAAAGAATATTGCATTTGCACAAGGCACCTACTTATCAAAATCAAGCATTTTTATTGTAAAGCAAGCATATTTGTGAAAATGAGGAACAGAGAAAGAAAGAGAGGAAGTGATACTCACAGCTAGGTTCTGGGAAGTAGAAGAAGAAGAAGAAAGGCAAAGAGATGCTGCAACTCTGTAGTAGTTTCTTGTACTAACATCCAACGGAATCTTCAAAACGCCAGACCAACGTTCCATGATTGAACAAATTCTGAGTTTCGAGGAAGCTTTTTACGCAAGTTAATCGATTAAATATGTAACTTTGTCAACATTGTCATTTGGGAATTTTGACGAACACTTGGTGTGCAATTAATAAGAGCTACGACAAAATTTTAGAACGAAAACAAAAAATAACAGTGACTGAGTAGAGGAGATTTTTAATTAAGACCTAAGAGAAAACGTGATCATTGTCATTGATGAATTGGATCATAGCAGTGAACAGTGACAAACCTAACAGTAACAGTAACAAAGGAGATTTTTCATAAATAATTTTGACTTTGGGCTTTCCATGTAAGAAAATTTTAACCTCCGACAAAAATATAATAAAACCTAAGTTACTCTTGATAAATAAACTCTCACTCCTCATCTATTAGAGCTTGAGTCGTGGTTTACAATTATATGAACTAACAAAGTAACCAACACACAAACTCTTGGAATCTTTAGAAAAATTCAAAGTCTAGAAATTTACCACCAGTTTTTGTATCTGCTGATACTGCTGGTGGTGGTCCCATCATCCTTTTGCTATTACTACCAAACCCAACTGGATCAATAGGTCCATACTTTGGTGGCGGTTCTGTCTCCATTTGTCTAGGTACTTCAGGAGGTGTACTACATCTTATCAATGCCCAATTCACACCTTCAAAAAATGGATGTTGTTTTATCTCTGTTGCTCCTCTTTTTGTCCCTAACCTGTTCTTTGGATCTTTCACTAGTAATGCCTGAATCAAGTCTCGTCCTGAGTAGCTTGTTGCTGGTGACTCTGGGAATTTTAACTGTTCTCCTACTACATTGAATAGAGTAGCTCTGTTTCCTGATCCTTTAAATGGTGTTTTACCATATAATAACTCGTGCACGAAGATACCAAAAGTCCACCAATCCACTGAGCTTCCATGTCCTTCTCCTTTGATGATCTCTGGAGCTAAGTATTCATGGGTTCCAACAAAGGACATGGATCTTGTGTTAGGTTCAGCTACTAGCTCTGGGAGAGAACCAGAGTGTGATTTGAAGAAATCTGTTTGGGTTTTACGCGATTTGTTCTTTTTGTTTTTGTTGGTGAAGATATTGCGTGGTAAAAAGCATGAAGGTTGGCTGATGCAAGATGATGTAGGCTCCATACAAGTGGGTTGAACACAGAATGCGCCTCGTCTTGATGGATCAGAGTCGAATGTTTTGATCAGTGTTGGAGAAACTGCGCATCTCAGGGAGAGATCAAAATCAGAAAGCATTATGTGACCATCATCTCGGACCAAAACATTCTCAGGTTTCAAGTCTCTGTAAACAACACCAAGCATGTGGAGATACTCAAGCGCTAGCAACACCTCTGCAGCGTAAAATCTGTCAAAAATGAAAAAAAAGATGTGAAACATGAGACTGAAACATAGCTTCGGAAACATTGAAACCAAGAGAGAAAACATACCGAGCAGCATACTCCGAGAAATGCTTCCCAGGTTGACGTTGCCTCAGAGTGTGAAGATCACCTCCGGGACAGTACTCCATGACCAAACACGAGAATCTGTCTGTCTCAAAATGAGTGTACAATGTCGGTAGAAATGGATGATCCAATAGCTGGAGAATATCCCTCTCGGTCTGAGCTCGATTCAACTTATTTCGGTTCTCAAGAGATGCTTTATCCATCACTTTCACAGCAAAATGGCACCGAGTTCCGCTTAATTCAGCCAGATAGACACTCCCTATATCACCACAACCTAACCGTTTCAGCAACTTGAAGTGGCTCATTCCCAAAATCCCATCTCGAGTCCGGATAGCCAAGATAGCATTCCACCTTGGATCATTCCCTTTGTGTGGCTTATTAAGGCTTCCCGTGAAATTGCTCCAGCTGCTCTCTTCGCTTAGGCCACTGCTATCGCTTGCTCTGCTTGCACTCGTCTTGGCGCTCTCAAAAGAATCCAAAACCATACTGATACTCCTGTCACAGTAGTTCTTGTCCATATTTAGCACAACATCGCTCCGCTGCGTACTACTTGTTGCAGAAGAGCTATTAGCAATACTCATAGCCCGTGCGAAATTTGCACTTTCAACACTACAGTTATGTGGGCTCACATTGGTACTGGGAGGCAGAGAAGCATCCCAAACACATTCCTTGTCTGAATCTGGCAGTAGCAGAGAGTTTTCTGTGTTCTGCGATGCACGAGCCATAGAGAATGGGGAAAGTGATGTAGCAGGTTCCCCAACTATGCTTTCTGTGGATGAGAGTATACCTTGGTTTGGCTTCTTTGGAGGCACGCAGAGCGAGAGATCCTCGAGAAAGGGTCCTTTAGTAGTAGTAGACATGCTCTTCATCAAGCAAACCGAATCAGGTTTGTTTTTCTCACTGATGGGCACATAAACACTTGTCATAAGATCCATATCGTCCGGCTCTGGAGGATGACTAACCCCACGGAAAGAGCTAGAACCAGCTTCCTCAGACATATCATTGCTTCCCTTAAAAGTAACATCATAATCAACAGCCCCGATTTCTTCAATCTCCAGCAAAGGATACTTGTCTTTCATAGTTAGAACAGGCTCAAACTCCTGGAAATCATTCAGGTTACCACCAAACTGACTCATAATCACATCTTCTTTATGCACATTCAGAACTTGGCTAAGTTCTCTTCCCAATGTCGTTGTTGAAGTCTCTGATCTTCCAGTGTTATATCGAGCAGCTGGTTCCCTCAAATGCATACCATTAACAGTATCTATAGCTTCCAAGTCTAAGTATGGTCTTCTAGATAAGTGACCAGAGACAGGACCTTTACTAGGAAGTCTCTTGAGTTGAGCAACTCTTTCCATTTCCAGCATTCATGAGATACTTACACCAACTCCCAAAATCTCTATAATCACCTTAAAAGCAAATAATGTCTCAGCTAACTTAAAAATCTCTAATGGCTTATATTAACATATAAGCAAACACACAAGTAGAGATATACAATACAAACAAAACCCACCAAACAATTAATAAACCATATTCTAAAATCTTGTCGGTGACACACAAGTAGAATAGAGAGACTGTAACACGTGATTTGGGAATAAATCTCTCAAGTACTAATTTTTTCATTTATGGTTTCAGGACAAAAGAATCGAACACGAGTGTATCTGTCTCTGTGTTCCATTGTTTCAATCTGAAATTTCCAGAAACCTTGTCGAGAAAAGAAGAATCTTTCTGGAAAGTTGGATAAGTGAAGTAAACACTAAACAACATCATAGGGATTATAATAAACTGTTCTTAACATAGAATCAATCAAAAATTTCCAAATAGAAAACGACAAAGTAAACAGGAGGAATCGTAATCGTCACTAACCGGAACAAGAGATAAATACCGTTGCTTATCCCGATATCGATGTGGGTTTTTTCCGGTACAATGCAGCCGATATAGAGAGAGATTTATCACCGGGAAACGTTACCTAAAAAAGAGATTTTGTCCGCAAAAAATAGAAACTGGAGATTAGAGAGGAGATAACCAAAACAAAAACCTCTAAGATATGGAGTCTGTAGCTCAAAGGCTTTTGCTTTATGTGTGGTGGGCGCTCTGTCTAAGCTACGACTGACGACGGTAACGGAGAAAACTTAGAAAAATAATTAAAATAAATTTAATAAAAAGTGAAAGTGGGGTCCATTTACTGTAAGTAGGACCTACACTTGTTCCTTCCTCTACCTACAATTTGTTTTGAGACGTTTCTTTTGTTATTGTGACTGATCAAAGGTTTTTTTTTTTTTTACATATTCCGTCTATACTCATTTTTAAACTTTGTTATTTTAATTTTTTATACTGTTTTTAAATAAATTATGTGTAATGAATAATTAGTGGGTTGTAACTATTATCAATTGGTTAGATTCCACTATATATTTTTTTTTTCGGTCAATTTTCACTATATTTTATTTAAACACTTTCAATACATTAGAAATCAAACATATACGATTTCTGTTCTTAATATATTGATGTTCAAGGTAATTTTATTTGTTCCAAAAATATTAATTTTAGGTATATTATTTAGAGTAATTCCTTCTAATATTATTATTTATAATTTATGTGACAAAATTATATTATTTTTTTAATTAGACATAAATAGCATTTTTTGACAAAATTATATTATTTTTTTTAATTAGACATAAATAGCATTTTTTATAAAAATTATATTTTTAATTTAATTTTAGGATTAAGTATTTAGTGGGTTTTATTATTTGGGTTGAGTATTTATTGGTTGGGTTTAATATTTATTTTTTTAGTTTTGTGTAATTTCTTAAAAATATAATCCAATTTTTAATTCAATTGAATTAATAAATGATAATTTTTTAAAAATTAATTTTAATTTTAATGGTATATGTGGAAATTAAAGTTAATTTGATGGTATTATTGAAAATTTACCTATTATTTATTTATTTATTTTAATTTTAAAATTAATTAATTAATATATTATAGGAAGATGAGAGAAAAATAAATTTATTAATATATGTGTAAAATCTATAACATCAATATATTAGAAATAGAGGGAGTATATTGATAGGTTGTTCTATGAGACAATGGTATATGAAACAAAGTTTATCCACACATTAAAATTAAAATACTTATAAATCATTTTATATTAAGAAACTATTCCTTTTGTTAAAGAACAAAATATAGAAACTGAATAGTGTAAGAAAGAGACAAGGAATCAAAGCCTTGTGGATTTGTGAAAACACTTTTTTGACCCACCACCACCTCATATATTGATTAGCTTTTCTCACCATTTCCCATCACTTTTCTTTTTTCTTTTTGTTTTATTTTCTTTTTCATCTACTCAAGACTTTTGTCTTCATTTGCACATTTGTTCATAGAATTTAAATTTATAGCCACTTGAAGAACTAGTGAAATTTGTATATAAAAAACAATGAGTGGAGTAAGTGCAATAGAATGTGATATAGAACTTAATTACATAATCTTTTTGTATTTTTCTAATGCAGTTTTACGTTTTGAATTTTTTTTTTTGTTGTTTTATATTTTCAAAATAAATATTTTATCAAAATTTCAAATTTGTTTATATCGTTTTAGTATTTGAAAAATGAAATAAAGTAATAAACCAAATAAATATTAATGAAAAATAAAACAAATAAATTTAATGTTTTTTAATAAACGTGAAAATAACTAAACTAACATCTAATTATACTAAATGAACAGTAATTTTTCAAATAACTGCAATTTCTCCCGTTTACACATCAACTTTTAATGATGTGTCAATTCTACAAACTTTTGACATTAATGTTAAATATTGTTATTTTAAAACTTACTTAGTTATTTTAATTTAATCATAATATATTTTCTAATTAAACTACAATAATTATAAATGCTCTTAAATTCTCTCAACGCCACTAATAACACTATCATACCACGATCTCTATTTTTATATTTTTTTCTTATTATTTCATTCTACATATTTAAATCACTATGTTTTTTTAAATTCTTTTATCTATTTTACAAATTTGAAATTATAAATAATTTTTAAACTTCTTTATAATATGAACTCGGATCAATTTTTTTTTCAATAACTACTCCTACAAAAAAATATATTCAATTTTTTTTTGATCCACACTTAATCCGGACTTTAATACTAGTATATTGTGAAAGAGAAGAAGTACTAATATAAATAGGGAAAACGGTCATTTAAACCATGAACTTTACAAAAATAAAAGAAAAATACATGAACTTCCAATATGTCATATTAAACCTCAATTTTTGTTTGACTATCAAATAAAACATCAACTTTGCATTGACTTTGCTAAATTACACATACCGTTAGTTTTAACTAACGGAAAAGTTAACGGTGTTAATTAAAACTAACATCATGTCTAATTTAGCTCGGTCAATGCAAAGTTCATGTTTTATTTGATAGTCAAATTAAAGTTAAGATTTAATATGACATATTGAAAGTTCATGATTTTAAATTAAACCTAAAATATTTTTTATTACATTATTTCTATTACTATATAATTATATTTTTCGTTTTACAAATATTTTTTAAAATACACTTTGAATTTTACATATATTTTTCTAAATTTATTGATAAGAATTTATTTAAATATTTTAAATTTTAGTTATTTATCTTACACATCTTATATAAACATCAAATTTTAACATAAACCTAAAATATCTTACATAAATTATGTAATTTACTTATAAATAAAATTTTTGATAAGAATTTAGTTTATATATTCAAATTTTAGTTATTTATCTTACATATCTTATATTTTTATAAACATCTAATTTTAGTTTAAATCTAAAATATCTTACATAAATTAATATTATTTTATTGGTTATTTATGTAAGATAGTTTAAGCTATAATAATAAATTAATTCATAGTATGTAAGATATTTTAGGTTATAATCAATAATATTTTACATAAGTTATTTATGTAAATAATTTTAGATTAAAATTAAAATTTCA
>KE159147.1:362-16182 GCA_000411055.1 Leavenworthia alabamica | reverse complement strand
AATTATATAATTTATGTAAGATATTTTAGGTTTAAATTAAATTTTGATGTTTTAGAAAAGATAAGATATGTAAGATAAATAATTAAAATTTAAAATATTTAAATAAATTTTTATCAATAAATATAAAAAAATATTTATAAAACTCAAGGTGTATTTTATAAAAAATATTTGTAAAACTAAAAATATAGTTATATAGTAATAGAAATAATGTAACTAAAAATAAATATATTTTAGGTTTAATTTAAAATCATGTTTCAAACTGATATATCAAACCTTAATTTTATTTTGAATATCAAATAAAACATGAACTTTGTGTTGAGCAAGCTAAATTATACATGACGTTAGTTTTAACTAATACCGTTAACTTTTCTGTTAGTTAAAACTAACGGTATGTGTAATTTAGCAAAGTCAACGCAAAATTGATATTTAATTTGATAGTCAAATAAAAGTTGAGGTTTAATATGATATATTGAAAGTTCATGTATTTTTCTTCTATTTTTATAAAATTCATGGTTTAAATTGCCGTTTTCCCAATATAAATATATACAATCGCTACTGATAACATTAACTTTTAAAACAATTTGATGAGTTTTACATGGCTTTAGTGATAAAGTTGCATGTCATGATGTTTAAATAAAAAATTCATAGAGAAGTGTATTGACACAACGACAAAAATATGGAAACCAATTGAGTTCCAGAAAGAAAAAAATAAATCACTATTTTAATTAATATTGTGTCTCCAATTCCACTAATTTGTCGACTATCTCTTTATGCGTATAATGTGGCCATAATATTGTATTTATAATGAAACAGTTGAGTTTCAATTGACATTTTGTGTTTAAAAGCAATGATTAGTGGACATTGTTTTGTGGGTTATAAAAATGTGTGAATCATACTATAATTTTGTCTTAATTTCAGTAATACGAATAGTATAATTGATTAAGAAAACATTGTTGGACCTCTAGTCATGGTGTGCTTTAGTTCTAGGCATTTGGATTAATCGGACTAAATAGATCGGGTTATTCGGTAATCGGGTTGTTCAGAAATTTTAAAATTCACCGAATAAACTGAAAAAAATATCGGAATAATCGGTTCGGATCAAGGTTTAATCGGATCGGATCAATGCAAAAAAATTTCGGATTAATCGAATCAAAAATTTTATTTAATCGATTTATTCTATTAAAATTATATAATAGTTTATTTCAAAAATTAAATTTTAATCTAAATAATCTGAAAAACCCTAATAAATTGTTTATTTTAAACCGATCCGATCCGAAATCTNGATCAATGCAAAAAAATTTCGGATTAATCGAATCAAAAATTTTATTTAATCGATTTATTCTATTAAAATTATATAATAGTTTATTTCAAAAATTAAATTTTAATCTAAATAATCTGAAAAACCCTAATAAATTGTTTATTTTAAACCGATCCGATCCGAAATCTGAACTATAAATAAAACTGTGCCGATTAACTTATTCACTCATATCCGATTAACCCGAATCCGATTTATTTCGAATTTTACCGATTTAATCCGAATAATCCGATCGGATTGCCCAGGACTAGTGTGCTTGTTAAATGATGCTTTGTTTGTCTGCAAAGTAAATAAAAGCTGCAGCGATAATTTAAATTATAATTAACAAAAGTTTAACACTGTTAATAATGTGAGAAACTCTTCGGTAACTATAATTTGGAAAGCTGAGTTGAATTTTTTTAAACAATTATAAGCAACAGAGATAGTGGTCGGCTTAGAGATGGTAAAAGACGTAAATAACCTTCATAGTGAAACGTTTGTAAGGCTTTAAAGACCAGGTTTCTATAGAGGGTAAAATAGGTAATACGAATCAGGTGGATTACGCGTGGATTGAGGAGATCTATGTCTGAGACAGTTCTATCTTTATCACTCTAACCAAACGGTCAAATACACATGCAGTGTCTTGTCCTTTTTATTTACTTTATTTTCTTGTTTTTGTAATCGCTCAAGACAAATTCTAATGTTTTTTTTTGTATTGTATTAAATCCTATAGTTCAAACTGAAATCATGTGTACGAAGATGTTTCAGAGTTACTAAACATATAATTATATGTTTCAAATGATAGACCATTTACTAAAATGTCAAATTATCTAGGTAATAGTTATGAATAATTAATGTATTAGTTGTTTATAATGGTATGAATGTGTTGTAGTATTAGAGAAAATATTTGTTACATTCGGTTCAATTCGATTCGAAAAATCTGAATATACGTATTTTTTCGAAACAAATCAAATAGCAAAATTTAGTATTCGTAAAAAATGAATCAAATATCAAATATCACTTTCAAAATGACCGAATATTTGCTTCGATTCGGATATTTATCATATGTTATGTATAATTATATTAAAATATATAGTAATAAATATATATGTATAAACAGAAAGTTTAATGATTATGTTCATTTATTTTTTGAATAAGTTTTATATTCCCTATATTATCACGGATATTTGAATATTTTAAAAAATATTTTGTTATAATATTCGGATATTTTAGAAAATATTTTGTCTATATTAGAAAATTATGATTTAAAAAATCAAAATTAGACACAAAAAAACGAATCGAAACGAAGTGAATAGTTCGCAAGTAATACAAAAAAATTCTGAATATTCGAAAATTTTCGAATCGAAGTGAATCACAATATTAATTATTCAACAAAAACGAATCGAATTACAAATAGTATAAAATTTTCGAATATTCGCTTCATGGACATTAGTGAGTATAACTATGGTCTCTTTATAGGTACGGCTTGAATCTCAGCCGTCTCTTTTTCTTCTTGAAAAGCACTTATAAGATGAAAATAAAGAAGAGTTTGAAAACATTGAACACATAATTGACGTATCGAAACTATACAAAAGGGAAAAAAAAGTAACACTATTCTTAAATTGTGGACTCTCTTCTGTCCTGATTCCATTCTTATCACATAATGGCTTTATTCTTTCCCTCGTCACTTACATTACTAATTTACTAGTTTTCATATTAAAGATATGTACTCATTTAGTTGAATAAGCTTGATGGGTCATTGATCTTATGATAATTGATCCTCCAAGAACATTTTAAAACTGGTTCGTATTGATTCGAACAAACTATATATTAAAATTAAATACCCATTAACCTTAACCACAAAGATCAATGGTCCAGAACAATGAATTACAAAAAAAAAAAAAAAAATCAATGCTTCTGTATACCAGAAGAAGCCCAGTGTTAGGCCCGTAACCGTTCTGGTCGTTTGCCTAACCCTACAAGAAGCCCAATGTTTTAAAATGTCTTGGGCTCTACTAAAATGAAAAGACTAGCGTCTTTTTTTCTTAAGGTCAAGTGAATTTAATTTGGACAAGATCATAGTAAATTAAAATAGGTTTAAAGTATAAACATACTAGGTCCAATCATCCAAAGTACATCACACGTTTAGGATGTGAAGACACTTTTGACGCTGTGACCGTTGATATAATAAACAAAGAAACTCGTAAATAAAAGACTTTATATAGGTTTCATTAAACTATTTAACTCATATGTCAATCGATTTTTGACTTAGAAATGTCCAAATAGTGACAGGAGTGCACCGCCCAACTTCTCAAACATAAACCTACTTTGTATAAATAAATATGTACTAAAAAAATCTTATATTAAAGTTCAAAAAATGAAGACCCTAAAGTAATGTTTCAGTTTGCTGTAAATCATTATCTGAGTCGATTAATTGACAAAAAGAAATTTCCGGCCAAGAATGTAAAACTAAAAACGTTATTGACATGAAAATATAATAAAAGAGGATATAAAAAAAAACAATGTTCAAAAATTCGCTAGACGGTATTTAGGCGATTATTAAAAGATTAGCGTCTAAAAAGATTAGTCGGAACCTAGGCGTTAATAAATTTTTGGCATAATTTTATATATTTTATATTTATAACTTAAGTTAAAATACTTAAATAAATTTCTTTTAAAATATTTTATTTCAAATTAAATATGTTGTGTTTATATACAAATTATTTTCTTTTAAAACATAAATAAATAAAAATAAGATGTGAAAAAATTAAAAAATGTATTAAAAGGAAAATCATAATTATAAATGGCTATCTAAAATAATAAAACTTAAATCTCAATAAGAGAATGAAGAACGTAACCTTTTTTTGTCTCTTTTAGGGTTTACATGAGCAATCCTTTTACAAAATTACAGTATATCTGTATATATTACTGATTTTATGAAACTTATTCAATTTTTTATTTTCTTATATTTACTTCAATTTACTCCGATTTTTCTAGATTTGCCCGATATATTCCGATTTTTTCCGATTTGTGGCGTATAATCCAAATCCCCGAATTGAATTGCGAAATGAGTGAAATTGCGGTATTTACTAACCGCTTAGCGATTTTTCGACCTATTGGTTTCCACATTAACCAATTTTTAGAACAAAAAAAAAATAAACGTTTGTGAACTTTTCACTTTTCCATTTCGCCTTAAATTTAAAGTATCTATGCACTGTTACGCGTAAAGCTTTTCAGGACTCTTTTAGTTTGGAGAATTGTCTAAAAATCAAAAGAATAATTATTGTGATTGGTCCGTTGTCTTAAAACACATGATAGTTTTGTATTTGTGGATAAGACCAATGACTACCTATGATAATCTAAGATTGGTTCTTAAGAAAAAACTCTTTAAGATAAAACACAAACAAAACCAGTTCAATATATGTAATTATACTCATCATAAGAACAGAGAGAATGATATATATTGTGAAAATATCATTTCATGTTTGTGACAAGAGTCATAGCTCTTCCCATGTAATGTCATTTCCAAGATTAGTCTCTTCGTATGTGGCAATTCTGAAACACCATTTGAACTTGACCAAACTACTTCAAAACTTGTAACAGAGCTACAGCGATGGCTAGTGTTTCTTCTTACCTCCTCCTTTCTTCTTTCCTTTACTCTTCTTTTTGCCTTTTTTCTTGTCTCCTTTACTCTTTCTCCCTTCTCCTTCCATGTTTTCGCTCTTACGACGATTGTTCATCTTGTAATCTCTGTCATTATTCATTGAAGAACCAGAACGTAGCAGATGCCTAACATCAAGAACACCGCCTTTGAAATTCCCTACAGTCGATTTCAAGACTCTCTCCTCTGGAGTACGCTTTCTCTCAACAGGTTTCCTCTTACTTCCACCACCAAACTGTCCTCCAAATCTCCCAAGAATCATGTTCTGCATAACATCTAACAAATGAGAGACTAGTTGTTGTAATCAATCAAAGGTTCATCAATGTAAAATATCTCTCACATGTTCCAACATCTTCTCTTCTCTTTCTTTTTGTTTCTTCATCTGTACTCGGGCTACACTCAAAGGTAACCTCTGCTTCTTTTGAGCCTACAGTTAACAATAAAATGAAAACTTCAAAGCACTGATCTACATCAAAATCTTAACTTTCATAAAAGGGTTTTTCACAATGTACCAATCTTTACCTTTCCACCGAGTTCAGTCACTTTCATATTCTCTAATGCTTTCTTATCTTTCCATGTCATATGCGATAAACCTTAATACAATACAACAACAACAACAACAAGTTCAATCTCAAATGAACAACGAAACTTGCATAATCACAATTCTTACATATAGATCAAATTGAGAGATAAAGAGTGTTGTTACCAAAGAGCTCAACATCTTTAAAAATCTTCTTAAAGCTCATGTCTTCTTCATTAATAGACTCCATGCCTCCCTTTTTCTTCTCCATTGGCTTACGATTATTATACATTTTCCTGATACATAAAAAATTTGGGAGAGGTTAAAGCATTGAGCTTTGCTAATTCCTTATCTATACAAGGAAAAGATTCTCTATGTCTTTAATTCTATTACATCTTAAAAGATCTAAACTGAAATCGAATCCCAATTTTAGGTGTTAATAAATAATATTCATATCAATCTGATAACCTAACCTTAGGAATATGCAAAACAACGATTGTTCTAAGTAGAAAAATTGAAGTAGCTTGCTTGGGAGAAGGATGATATCAAACTAGGTTTTAGGGTTTGGCTACAATGGTGGGTGAATGCCATCTCCTAAGGAATGCGCTGGACAAGGAATGGTTAGTTTTTGGGCCTTAAGACAAAACCTTTTGGGCTTGTGGGCTTTTAGCAAATACAATGGATTATAAATGTATTTATTGGGCTTGTGTTTTTTTTTCTTTGGGATGTCAAGTGTCAATAAGCTTCTTTTTCTTATTTAAAAACGTGAATTACACGCATGAATACGTCATACATTTGCATTGGTCGGAAATTGGGGAGTTATCAGCTATTGCCTATACACTACTACTTCTATTTTTCTATATAATATATAATAATAAATATTTAATGTTATTGGTCTTGAAAAAAAAGCAATATAATATTAGGCAAGGGAAGAGAAATATAATCTCTTAAACTAAAAGATCAAAAATTCAAGAAACTATTCACGAAGAAATATATAATACAATAAATAAAAGTATTCTGCTAACCCTCTTTATGATTCTATTATGTGATTAGTTAGATTACTTAAATATATTATATGATTCATGTATTACAGTTAATGATGGGAAACGGGTCGATCCGCAATCCGCAACCTGCGGGTTTTTGAAAAAAATCATCAACCCGAATCTGCTCTGCATAAGAAAAAAATTTAAAATCGAACCCGCACCCGCAAAACCCGCAGTCCAACCCGTAACCCGCTAAATTTAATTTTTTTAATTTTTTTTTTATTAAAGCATTAAAAAAAACTTCAAAAATTCGTAAAACTTGTAAAAACACGCAAAAAAATATGAAACTAATAAAATAGATAAAATATTTTTGTTTAAATATAAAATTTAAACAAAAAATATAAAATAAAATAAAATAGTAGATAAATAATGTTTTTAATAGAAAGAAAGATAAAAATAATTTTTTTTTTAAATAAAAAAAAATCTATTATGAAAAACTTGAGTAGGAAATGATTGGTAGGCTAATTAGTCAATTTGGTTTATGACCACATAATCAAAAGTGTTTGAATAAAAGAAAACTAGCAAATGTGAACGTAGAATATTGGATCAGACGAAAATATTACTGTTGTGTCTTTCCTATTGTTAATCTCTTAGCTTTAGGACCATCTCAGATTCTCAATCCAGTCCTGTCTCCATCTTCTCGTCATTCAACTCCACGTACGTAAATGAATCAGGAAATAATATTGAAAATGACCACATTAAAAAACCAAACCAACATAATTTTATAATAATAAAATTAGTTGACCGACAAAGTGTAAGAGAAGAGAGAGTTAGGTGAAAAGAGACGAGGACAACATGCATATAATTTTGACTAATTATTTTGGGCAGCCGCAATTTCACTCAATGTTGAGATTGAGGAGGCATTAAGGTATACATACCACACACGCAACACTCTTCTTCTATTCATCAATGCCATAAATATTTAGAATTATAAGTCATTTGCATTGCGTTGGCTCTTTTTGGCTTTTGTTCAAAAGTCGGCTGAAAACTCTAAGATGGTATTTGTATGTATGTATATCACACATGATTCACGTAAAATAGAATATTATTATGGCCAATTATCTTAAATACCACTAAATTTATTTTATATTCTGTAAATATTACTAAAATTAATTTAATACAAAATTATCATTTAATTAAATTAGAAATTAAATTTTGTTTTGAGAAAATTATATAAATTCTAAACAATAAATATTAAATTCAAACACTATATACTAAACTCTAACCTTAAATACTAAATTCTAATCTCTAAATTAAAATTCTAAATCCTAAATAATAAATACTAAACCCTAACCATAAATACTAAACCCTAACCCCTAAATAATAAATATTAAACCCAAACATTAGATATTAATAAAAATAATATTTATGTACAATTGAAAAATTAATATATTTTTGTCCAATCAACTATATTTGATGGTGTTAGAGAAAATTACTCTTTTATTTATGACTATATATAAATTTATTTATGGAAAACTCCGATAATAATTTACTCCAAAATAAAAAAAAGGGAGTGAATATTTCAACAAGAAAAAGCTCATCAATAATAATGGTCAAGGCAAAGTTAGGTACACATATTTGGAGACAAACTAATTAGTCTAAGTTAACAATATACTCTTGAGCAGTGTTGAAGAAAAATGAACAAGCAAACAAAAAAAGTCGCAACCATAAACACTTTTAAAAACTTTTTATGTAAAAGTGGCCGGAGAGTGTAGTCAAACCGTAAATCAGGAAGGTACCACATACGATATTGACTAGTTTTATAAATTACTAAGAGGCCAAGACAAAAGTAACCAAATCCAGTGATTTTATCTGAACCGACCGAGAACTACTTGGAACTAAATCAGATTATATACCAAAAATATACATATTGAAATATGAATTTAAGTCCTCATATATAATGCAAACTTACCTCATATATAATTTAAGTCCTGATTAAAACATTTTTTGATATAATCTAAACATTTCAATAATGACATTAGATGAAAAAATTTAGAGGTCTAAGAGGAAAAAATTCAATTTTTTTAATATTTTTATAATAAAAATATATATAATAACTAAAATTTATTATATTTTAATAATAAATATAAATTAATTAAGATTTTAAAATTATATTAGTTTATGAAACTATAAGTAAATAATTTTATACTATTTGTATTTTAATTTGTTAATTAATATTATATTTAGTTTATAAAATCTTACATTTAAAATAATTTTTATAAAATAATAGAAATTATTAATATATACTGTTATTATTTATTAATATAGGAAACAAAATTTTAAACATAAAAAAAACAGTATTAAAATATATATTTTACCATATATTAAACAAAAAAAACTTCAATATAAAAATTCAAAATTTTGGTTAAAATTAAACGTGGGTAAAAATGAATTAAGTACTACAGTAAATAATGGACGGTGGATGATGCGTGTTCTTCTTTGGCTTTTGGATTTAGATTTTCACAGGTAACTGAATCTCTTCTAGTCAACATCTTCAAACGGTCGGTGCTTACATGGATTCGAGTATTCTCATCTTTGGACGGAGATAGTGATCTTTTGTCTTTTTCCATTCAGTCATGTTCAGACAATTTTCGCCTTTACTAGTTCTTTTTTTTTTTTGATAAAATAACTTTTTTTGCAAAACACATGCTTAGATTTATGTCTAAATTGAATAATTAAAAAAGTGTATATAAACTATTTGATTTTATACGTGCGTTTATACATTTTTTCAGCTGCCTTCTACGTACTTTCTAGTTCTATAACTAAGTTAGAGATATTTAACAAAAAATCACTGTTTAGTGTTTCTTCCTCAGTTTAGTGTTTCTCTGTACAAAGTAAAATAGTTACGTATGTGACGAAATCTTCATCTATGAAGAACTCTCTTAGCCGTTTCTCTGAATGGACACGTGGAACTCACAAACCCGTCTACCAAATGTAAATACGTTTTCAGCTCGTGACATGCAGCTACATTGATGTTGTTCAAATATGGCGAGTCACGGCTGCTCAGCCGTAGCTCCTTTCCAACCTCCGCGTAAACCCATGGCGTCTCCTCCACACGTCTCTGTATCCAGCTCGGCATTATCGACGCCGTCATCTTTACGTTATCTTGCTCTTTGTTATCTAAAACAACGCCGGGAACTTTGGTTATGAAATCATCGGAATTCACTATTCTTAGAACCTTCGTGCCTTGCTTATCAAGGAGTTTCCGGAAGCATCTGTTTCCGACACGTGGACCTCCGAAAGATATAACGGTTACCATCGGCGCACGTTTAAACGTCGTTTTGATATCATAAGCAGCTAATGTAGCGATGGCTGCTCCGAGGCTGTGGCCGGTTATCGTTAAACTTAATGGCTCGTCGCCGTAAGATTGGAGTAGCCTCGAGATCTCTTCTCTTACCATGTCTCTCAAACTGTAGGCCCCTGAAGTGTATAAGCTTAAAAAGCCACTCTCAACCATGGGGCCAGAGTTAGACCCGTTTAGATTCGGTCCAGTAGGCCCATTGGGGAGATGAGTTAGCGTGGCGCGAAGGTTCTCTAACCACTCAAGACACGTGGCGGTTCCACGGAAGGAGATGACAACGTCTCTACGCCCAAGCCGCGAGATCTCCTCCTTGTCCTGGCATACTGCCACGTAACCAATCCAGCTGGATTGTGTAGACATCCAGCTAGGCGCTTTCTCCATCCAACGTGGCAAGTTAATACCTGACGTGGCACGGAGGTTTTTCGTTAGTCGATAACCAGAATTCGGTAAACCGGACCGGTCTAACAACGAGCTCCTTGGAAACCGGCACGTCGCATACGAGGGAGACGAAGGATCGAAATCGAAGGATTGATAAGCCGATTCCACAAATAAACCGTACCGGATAATTTCTCGCCGGAGATTATCGTCTAATGGGTCTAAAAGACCTTCCCAATTTTGAATCCCCTGATACTCCATCCATCTCCGTCCCAGCTTAACCGGATTATTCGAACTAGACGACGAGACTTCGCCGGAGTTATAATCTTGGTTTAGCAACAAATTCTCCCACGTTTCTGGTTTGGGTATAACCGGTGGTCTGGAAGTAGAAATTGTAGGAGAAGGAAGAGTAAGTAAACATCGACAGTTACGATTCGACGTCGTACCATTAATATGAGAAGTGACGTCATATTTTGGTAGTGAAGGTGCTACACAATGCGAACGTACGAGAGAAACAGAGAATCTCATTGTTGAGAAACTATGTATATGTGATCCGATCTGATCTGATTAATCAATGCTTTGAACAATGAAGAGAGTTGAGTATTGGTGTAAGAAGAAGAAATGGTTCCTTTTATAGTGTAAGATAAATTGAGAAGTATAGTGGAGTTAAAGAGCTCTTTGAAAAGGAAAGGTTTGGTCCTAAAAATTATGGACTCTGCTTATATAAGTATATATAGCTTTATTCAGTGCTCTTATACATATTTTTTGTTGTTGTAATAATGCACTTGAATATGTATATCATTAATAATTTAAAGGAGCTTTGGTATATGTAAAAGCAATAAATAACTGGGTTTTGATATTTAATGAAGAATGAGAACAATCTTGACAAAGCCACGTATATATATTATGTGGTAGACAGAACACAGAAGCTCTGTTTTTTTTATTTCTTTCACTTAACTAACATGTACTTGAAAAAGAATGTGAAATCAATATTTGAGATTTATCAAATGTTATAAGTTATTACCTTTTAAATACATCAATTAAAGTGTTTATAAAATGATAATCAGATACACGAGTAATGGACGGTTCAGATTAGGAGATAAAGGAGTGTGGATTGAAATAAATATCTGACCGCAAGATTTTATTGGAGTTTACACGTGGGAGTTCTCCAACGATACGGCCCAGCTCGGCTCGGCTCGGCTTATATCAGATGTGGTACTTTCGATTTTTAGCTATTCGCCGCCAATTGAAGTATTTGAATGGCTGAAACAAGTACGCACCTATGCACTTTATAACATTTTTATAGTTTTATAATAGTAACTTCTATGTTTACGTGTAAATATAAATCTAATATTATAAAACATAGAATTTTAAGAAATACTTTTCAAAATGTAAAATTACTCAAAAGTTATATATATCTATTTGGTAAATGACACTAACTATAAAAACCTACAAAGAATTAATTGAGATCAATCCGCTTGAATTTACATCAAAGTTGAGTTGTATTTATCATAATGATTTTGAGATAAAATTAATATTATATATTGTAGTTTAGCTTTTAGAGATTATAATTTTTGGTCCAAAATTTCATAAGAATTATTATTTTAAATTACAATTTACATTTATTTATTGGTACCGGTACGGTCAAGTCGATTAATCCGAAATCAGTAAACCATTATGCATGATTTACCATAAGCTTGTATCTACATCATAAAAAAAGCATGGAATCATATAGTTTAAAATTTACAAAAGTTTTATAGAATTAGGATAGGAATTTTTTTATTTTGTACTTTAACTAAGAAAAAGATAGGTTTTTCTCTTTTGCAAAGGTGGATGTGTTTTCGTACTTAATATATTGATGAAAATACAGAACACTAAAAGAAGGATAGTGTAACTAGTGTTTTGAGTATAAAGAAAGATGAATTATTAATTCAAGGATAAAAACGTGAGTCAAATTTATATCATCTATATATACATACATCCAAATATATCTCATCAATCAATCAGATTATATGATTTTAAAAAAAAAATTTCCTTTATCCTACAATATATATAGAGTAGCCCTAGGCATTCGGTTCNCGAAAAGTGAATTTTCATATTTATTCGGTTTATTTGGGTTAATCGGATTGAATTCAGAAATATGTTTTTTACCCAAAACCGAACCGAATAAACCGAAAACCGAACTGAACAAACCGATATTTTTTTCGGTTTTACTTCGGAACTGATATATGAAAACCGAATAAACCGAAAAATCGAACCGTTTAAACCGAAAAAACCGAATGCCCAGGACTAAATTATTATAGAGTGTAGACTATGTTGGAATTTTATCTAATATCAACTGTCTTTTGGAGCCATATATAACTATATAAGATTTGTAAAAAGTGGATTACAAGTATTAAAGTAATTCAATGATTATGAATTTATGATTACATCAAAGTTTTAATTTCATATTTTAGGTACTTATCTGAATTATAAGAATTTGTCTCCCACATTTATATTATATTTGTTAAAAAGCTAACATTGATAAATACAAAAAAAAAAACTACTTCATTTAGCTAATTTCAATGAACTCCGAAATAAAAAATCATAAATTTTGACATGATTTCAAATCTACAACAAAAATAAAAGAGGTTGCATGTGACTACTAGCTAGTACTCCTTAAATAAAACGTGAACTAAAAGAGTCACTCTTTAACAACGTGTTCGAATATCACATTAATAGTAACTCCAAGAGTAATATAGTAAAAATATATTTTATCTTCAACTCTTTCATTTCTGAATCTGTCTCTATTTGGATCGAGCACGTATGCTATATCGCTATAAACTTATAAGATTTTTAGTTAGTCAATATAGAAATGTCACAATTATATTTAACTTGGTTATAGAACAAATCTAACTTAGATAAGTGGTGAGTTATGTGTTGTTCGGACAAAGCGATGAATAAAGAAATGCTGTAATATCCCAATCGCCACTGTGCCTGAGAACACCAATGTCTTTTTTAGATCCGTGGACGACTTCATATCCTCTCTACCCCCATTGAACCTCCACGTCTTCTCTAGGTCCATTGGGCCTCACCTTCGTCCGATGGTCGGTGCATTATTTTTTTGAGGCTCAAGATCTTGTTTACTGTCCCTACAAATCACCACATGATATTTTCCTGTGCGTTGGCCTCACTTACACAGTACCGACAATCACTTTCCGGTAGGTCACCCATCGTAGTACTACTCCATCCCAAACACGCTTAATTGTAGAGTTCTGAATGAGTGGTTGACCGAAAAGATAAGTGCATTTTGGTGATATAGATAGTCAAATCAAATGTCTTAAGCCTCTTCTCATGCACCACCATAGCAGAACATCCATAGCAGAACATGGAATGCTACAAGTGCGACATGAGTTACTTACTATTTGAATTTAACATCACATGTTTACTTATATTTTTTCTAGTGCTTTGTAATAAACCTATTATAACTCTTAGCTGTTTTACATGATTAATTTCTTTATATTGTATTGATAACGTTCGTGGTTTGTGAAAGAACATTTTAACTCTATATACTTTTAAGCATTTCACATCATTTTAATCGTTTCAAATGTTATCCACGTGAAAAATATTATATATTCATACGTTATTTACAGTAAACAAAACTCTATAGACTATAAAAGTTAAAAACTAACGTTAAACCAAAGAGAAGAAGATACACATGTGAAATGCATGGAATACATCTTCGTTAAAGATACAATAAAAATGCATAAACAAGTAAACTCATTTGTTGTTCCGACCAATTGGGAACTAATTTCCTATTATGTAATGAACAAAATTTGCATGCACCACTTTAGTTTTTTGTGTAATAACAAGTACTTACATTACCCGATTTATATGTCATCGTTTTGGATATATTAAACCAACGTGACCATTCATATATTTGTGGACACCATGAAAGCCATTAGTTAATTTCATATAGTAGTATAATACTCGTATTTTTGATGATATGGGCCTAGTGCAATGTCATTTACATTGGTCATTTTCTTCTTTAAGGACCATTTGTTCACGTTGTTATGGGAGAAATTAAAGTTTTTTTTCTTTTTATATCTAAACCCAAACAAAAAAAGTAATATACAAAAGGAATTACAGATGAATGGATCTGGGAGTGATAGCGATAACATATGCCTTGATGAATTTTCTTCTAAATTAAACGACTAAACCGATGTTTTTATCTTAACGGTTCGTAAGCTTGCCGACTCAAGATTGAGAGTATGGTATTTAATACTTTAATATTTGTATGGTATTTAATTATTTATGATCCAATCAGTATTGTTACCATTATTACATATTTTTATAAATACGATAACAATTTATATTTGTGATGATTACACTATAGAAATTTTTTTTTAACCGAAATTTTTTGCATATATGATATTTTTATATATTTATTAAGTTTTGTATGTGTAATTTATACTTGACAATTCTCAAAAATACCACAAAATTAACTTTAATTTCCATAAATATCATTAAAATTAATTTAAGACAAAATTATCATTTACTAATTTAATTGAATTAAAAATTAGATTATATTTTTGAAAAATTACACAAAACCCAAACAATAAATACTAAACTCAACTACTAAAAATTAATCCAAATAATAAAAAATGAACCCAACCACTAAATACTCAACCCTAACATTAAATTAAAAATATAATTTTATTAAAAAATAGTATTTATATCTAATTAAATAAAATAACGTAAGTAAAAACATTATTAATTTAAGAAAAAGATAAATATATACACATTGATCACTAAAAAACAAGATAAATAAAATTAAGAATTCAAGAGTAAGTAAACGTTTTCTTGGTATTTTTGTAATTGATGACTCATCTTAAAACTGAAAGACTATGGTTTGAATATCTTCAATAATTGTTGGCTATTTTAAATATATAAAATGACAAAAAAATACATGTGTTTTGCTGTTTTATAAGTTGTTGATATTAATTTGCAGACAAAAGTAAGTTCTAGATATTAATTTAAGCTTCAACCATGGATCCTCCAAAGAATAACTAAAAACTTATTAATTTACCTTTTTACAGGGAGATAAATCCTATGTGTTATTTACAAATTACATCAAGAATTATGGGAAAAATATTAAAAAATCGCGAACTTTTCAAATATCGCCAAATCAAATCTGAATTTACAAAATCGAAAAATAATCTCCATCTTTTGGTTGATTTTTTAATCAAACACAAGATTTTGCGTTTAAACTTTTTGTTAAATGGATTAACTGAGGATTATGATAGGATTAATTAAACCGCGAACAGTGTCGTTATGTTAATAGGAAATTGTTTTACTCACTAACAAAACGACGTCGTTTTGTAATATATCGAAAATTAAATTTAAAAATCCATAAATCGAGAAATTACTCATTTTCTCAGTCTTTCATTAACCGATTTAACGGAAAGTTTAATCTGGTTGGTCAAGGCAAAATCTTGTATTTAATTAAAAATCAACAAAAAAAAAAAAATTATTTTTTGATTTTGTAAATTTATGTTTTATTTAGCGATATTAAAAAAATTCGCAAATTTTTAAACATTTTCCCCCACCCTTGAATTATCCATTTGTGTATCCACGAAAGCCAGCT